>JUJX01000463.1:0-19894 GCA_000800745.1 Diaporthe longicolla
TATTATTTTATATTCTTTACTCTTTTTTATTCTAATTAAGTTATAAGCTTTTTTAAAATTTAAAGTTATAAATTACTAAGCTTTTTATAATTAGTTTTTAAATTTTTATATTAAAAATAATAAATAATAGTTCTTAATAATAATATTATTTAATTATTAATAATTTATATAAAGTTATAACTTTTTATTTTCTTTAAATATAAAAATAATAAAGTATTTAACTAATAATATTAATAATTAAATATAACCTTTTATTAGATTTTTATTAAAGTACTCTTTAAATATCTTTAATTAAATTTTATTAAATTTATAAATCTTTATAAATTTTAATATTATTCCTTTTTTCAAAAGTATCTTATAATTTTAATTATTATATTTAAATAGTTTAGTATTAAATAATATTATAAATAACTTAATATATTTATAATATTTTTAAAGTAAAAACTTTTAAAAATTCTTTTTTATTATCTTAGCTTTTTATAAATAAATTATAAATCTTTAAAAAATTAGTTTAATTTATTTAATAAAGTTAATCTTATAAACTTTTATTATTTATTATAAAGTTTTTATTAATAAAGTAACTTAAATTATAAATATTATCTTTTATATCTATTATATTTATTTAAATCTTTTTTAAATCTCTTTAATTTATTCTTATATAACTAGTATAAGTTATTATTTCCTATTATTAGTTTAAAGTAAGCTATTATTATTTAAATACTTTTTAATATATAAAGAGTTTAAAGTATTAGTTTATTATAAAGTACCCTTCTACTACCTTATTAATTTATATATAAACTTTATTAAAACTTATTTAAAAGCTAAATTCTTCTTTCTTTTATAAAATATAGTTATTAAGTTTATTTAAATATATATTTTTTAAATATAATCTTTAAAAACTAAGCTTTATTTATCTTTATAATATATAATTATTCCTTTTATTAAACTAATAAAGTTAGCTTAGTAAATTTAACTAATAGTTTAATTTATTTAAAAGTTATTCTTTCTTAATTAAAGAATTCTTAAAATTAACTAATAATCTATTATTTTAATAATATTAAATAAAAGTTACTTTATATAACTAAATATTTATAATAAAAAATAATTAGTCTTTATATTAATAATACTTTTATTATAAACTACTTTTATTTTATTTATTATATTAAATTTATAAAGTTCCTTCTTCTTATACTAAAAAATATAGTATTTATTAACTATTTATAAAAAAATAAGTTTTTTTATATATTACTATTAATAAATACTTTATATTTATAAATTCTAAGTTTAAACTTTATTTTTAAATATTAGTAATCTTTTTTATTTATTATATATAAATACTTTATATTATTTCTTACTATTTAAAGCTTTATAAATAACTTAATTTATTTTTTATTATTTAATTTTATATTAAAATACTTTTAATTTATTAAATAACTTATTTTATAAATTTGTATACTATTTTAAATACTTATACTATTATTATAAAGTCTTTTAATTTTATATTATTATTATTAAAAAGTAATAAAGTATTATTTTAAGTTTTTTAATACTAGTTTTATAATTTAAACTTAGTATATTTTTAATGATTATACTATAAATATTATTATTATATTATTAAATTATATATATAATATAAAAAGTAATTATATTAAAATTTTAATATTATATATTTTTTATTAAAAGTATAATCTTTTACTATCTAATATTATAGTTTATATTATTTATAAAGTTATACTATTTTAATTATTCCTTATCTTTTTAAAAAAAAGTTCTTTATAACTTTTATAATATAATATATCTTATATTAATTAAATATATAAAATACTTATATAATTTCCTTATATTATACTTATTATAAATATATTTAAAAGTTATTTAATAGAAATTATATTAAAAGTATAACTAGAAGTCCTTCTTAAGTTATTATAAATATTATATTTTATTCTTATTTAAAGATTATAATCTTTATAATACTTATATTTAAAGCTATTAATAATACTTTATTTATTTATTTATAAAGATTCTAGTTTTTTAAATCTAAAAATACTATAATATTAATTCTAATAAATATTTATATTAGTTTCTATTTTAAAACTATAAATATTTATACTTTCTTAAAAAACTAATTAACTCTTTTTTTATTACTTTAATATATAAAGTAGTTATTATTATAATAATTAATCTAGTTTATTACTATATATAATACTTTAATTATTTTATAAAAGCTAATAGTAAATATAAATACTTATTATTCCTTATCTTTCTAATACTTCTTTTATTCTTTTTTATTATATTAAATAAAATATAAGCTATTATATATTTCTTAGTTTTTTTTAAAATAGTCTTTTATATTCTATTTATTATAAATTTAATTTACTTTAAATAAAAGTTATTTATTATTTAAAAAGTTTTTTAAATAAATATAGTATTAGTTATATATTAATATATTATAAATATAATACTAAGTTACTATTTCTTATTATTATTTAAACTAATATATTAAATACTTATTATATAAAGTTATATTAATTTATTTAAAGTTATTAAATATTAACTTTTAATCTTTCTTTTTTTTACTATAATATTTTTATTTAAAGTATTCTTTTTTATTATAGTTATAATATTTAATATCTTTCTTATCTTTTTATTAAATAATATTAAATTTTATAAAGCTTACTTATTATTTTTATTAAATTAAGTTATTATAGTTATATCTTTTTTTAATATTAAGTTTATTTTATTAATTATTATATTAAAATTATTTAAAAATATTTTTATATTTATTTTAATATCTTTTAAAAAGCTTATTATTAAGTTTAATAACTAATTTAATATATTATAAAAAGTTATTAAATTTATTATATTTAACTAGTTTATTTTTTATTTCTTTCTTTAATCTTTTATAAAATTTAAAGATTTTAATATTATTTATAAAGTTAATATATATATAGATTCTCTAAAACTTTATTATATAAACTAAAACTAAACTTTTTTATTATAAGTATAAAAGTTCTTCTTTAGCTTATTATTCTTTATTTAAGTTTTAAAATAAGATTTTTAAAGTTTCTTTATAGTTTTTATATTTATTAAAAATTTTCTAAGTTTTATCTTTATATTTTTTAAATACTTTTAAAATAATAAAATCTATAAAATAAAGTTTAAATTATATTAAAGCTTTTCTTTTAAAGAATAAAGTAATATATATAACTTATTTTTTTATTTAACTAAGTATTTATATAGTTAAACTATTAATAAGCTTATACCTATATTAAATATATTTAAAGCTAACCTAGAGTTTTATTATATAAAGTTAAGTTATTTAATTTAATATTTTCCTTAGTTATAATTAAAGTATTAATAATAGTTATAATAGTTTTAAAAGTAGTAACTTTCTATTTAAGTTATTCTATTTCTTTATTTTATTATACTTACTTATTAATTATAATATAAAGTTATTAAACTTTAATAATTAACTTTTAAAGTTATTTAAAAGTTAAATCTTTAAATATTATTATTATAGTTATTATTTAAAGTACTTCTTTTATTATTATTACTTATAATAATATTTAGTTTTTATATAAAGTTATATTAAAAAGAGTTATTATTAAGTTTAAATATTATAGAAGTTATAAAAGGATTTATATATAATATTATTTAAAGTTTATATAGTAATATATAAATAAAAGTAGTTAAAATATAATAATTAAAGCTTTCTAAGTTTTATAAATTATAATAAATATAGTTTATATATAAGGATTAAGTTAAGTACTTAATTTTAAATATTTTAAAAAAAGTTTTATACTTATAAAACTAACTTTCCTTTCTCTTTCCTTTCTTCTTTACTTAACTTAACTTAATTATAGCTCTATAGTATATTAACTTATTTAATAACTATTATATTAAGTTAAATCTTTATATATTTATTTTTAATTTTAATAGTAAAGAAAATAAAAACTATATTAAAAGAGTATAGATTAACTAACTTAGGTAAAAAAAATATATTTTCTTTCTTTTTAAGTTAAACTTTTTATAAAAAGTAGTTAGAAACTAAAGTTTTAATAAAGTAATTTATACTTTCTTATAAAAATAAAAAGTTTTTAATAGAATAGTTTAGTAAGTAATATATATAGCTTTAAAAGTAATAGTAAATATATTTTAAAAAACTATATAAGAATTTAAAGAATTCCTTTATTAAAAGGCTTTTTAACTAATAACTTTAATAAATTTAATATTACTATTTATAACTATATTAATACTATAAGTATACTTAGCTTTTATATAAAACTTTTATACTTTTAATAAACTAAAAGTAATCTTTAAAATTTAATTTATTAAAGTACTATTAAAGCTTTTATAAAAAGCTCTTTTTTAGTTAAAATAGAATAGAAAACCTAATAAATATATTAAATTCTAAACTATTTTAATTTTAAAGTTAAAAGTTAATAATTTTATAAAGTATATTAAAAGAAATACTAAAGTATAATATAGAATTTTTAAATATTTAGAAAACTTTTAAAAAGTAAAAATCTATAAATATTAGAAAAATAAAGGTATTAATAAAGATTTTAATCTAAAAAAACTAATTACTTATATAAATTAAATATTTTTAATTATTATTTATAAAGAAAAAGGTTAAGATAATCTAATATAATTATAATAAAAAGAAAGATAGTATTTTAAAAAATATATTATAGATTTTAAAAGTATATTTATAAAAGTTAAAAGCTATAGTTAAAATAATAATTTATATTTAATATAGCTTTATAAAGCTATATTAAATACTTTAAAAGATAAACTAGTTATTATATTCTTATTTATAAGTTTTAATAAATATATTAAAAAAGTTTAATAAATAGTATAAAGATTTAAATAAACTAATAAGTTTAGGAACTTTATAAGATATAGGAAAAGGTATATTTAAAGAATACTTAATATAGCTTTTATTTTTATTTATTTAAATTTTAAATATTTAATTAAGAACTTTATTTAAAAAGGTATATTAAACTAAGAAGATAATACTTTAATATAAATAAATTATATAGAAAGAGGTAATTTATATAATAATAAAAGTAGGAAATAACTTTAGAGGGGTAAAAAATATTAAAAAGTTAAATAGGTTTTTAAAGAAGAATAAAAAGATTACTTCTAAAAAAAGCTATATATATATTATAGAGTACTTAAATATTTTTAAAAAGGATATTTATATATATTTTCTTTAAAACTATATTAAATAAAATAAACTTTAACTATATAAGTTAGTATAATATTAGTTATTAAATTAAAACTTTTTAATAAATAGGAAGAGGTTTTTAAGATATTTAACTTAGAAAAAGAATAATTTTAATATAAAAATAAGTATTAAAGTTAAAATAAAATATTTATTTAATAACTATACTTTAAATAGTTAAACTAGAATTTATATATATTTTTACTATTATTAATACTATAGATTAAGAAATTATTTTTATAAATAAAAAATATAAATATTATACTATAATAAATAAATAAATAGTTAAAAAGATAAGTATATATATTTAACTAATTTAACTAAGGTTTATTAAAAGAGCTACTTTAAGTTTAGTTAATATATTAGCTATAGGAACTATAAAGTTCTATTAGAAGATTAGGAGTTATAAAAAGCTAGTTTATACTTATATTATTCTTAAGTTAAACTTTTAAATAATATTAGGAAAACTATAGTTAGTTACTAATTAAATATATTCTATATTATATCTTTAGAAAATATAATATAGAAAAATAGAAATTTAAATATTATATATTAATATTTAAAGTAAAACTAATTAGATTAAAGAACTAAAAAAAGTATTTCTAATATTAGAATTAACCTTTATCTTATATTTTAAAAGAATTAAATAAAACTATAAAAGATTTACTATAGAATTAATAATATATATAGTATTAATAAAGGATATTAATAAAGCTTTATACTTTAAAAAATTTAAAATTAAAATAGAATTAAAAGTTAAAATTTTATTAAAATTCTATAACTTATTACTACTTTTTATAAAAAAAAAGGTAAATAAGTTAAATTTATATAAATTTAATATAAATTATAAAATTAACTTTAAAATATATAATTAAAAGTAAAAGATTCCTATACTCTTTAACCTACTTTATAAAGTATTTTAAAAAGAACTATTAATTTTAAAGAAAATACTAAAAGATTTATTAAATAAAAGATTTATTTAAACTAATAATAATAAAATAAGTTTATTAATAATTTTTATAAGGAAACTAAATAAAGAATTATAATTCTACTATAATTATTATATATTAAATATAATTATAAAAAGTAACTATTATCTTTTATTATTAATTTTAGAAACTTTAAAGAATTTAATAAAAGCTAAGTAATTTATTAAAGTTAATATAGTTTAAGCTTTCTATAAAATATAAATTACTAAGGGATATAAGTAGAAAATAACTTTTAAAATAAAATATAAGCTTTTTTAAGTAGTTTATTATATCTTTTAAACTATATAGGGTACTTACTATATTTTAATACTATATTAATTATATTTTATAAAACCTATTAAATAAGTATTATTTAATATATATAAATAATATTTTAATTTATATTAATAAATTTTATAAATATTATATAAAAAAGATAAAAGAGGTATTTAATTTAATAACTAAGTATAAACTATATTTAAATTTAAATAAAAATAAATTTATATAAAAAAGAGTTAAATATTTAAGATTTATTATTATAATAAATATAGAGATTATAGTAAATTTAGAGAAAATAAGAGTAATTATTAAATAAAAGGTACTATAGTTTATAAAAGGAGTATATAGCTTTCTAGAATTTATTAATTTCTATTATATATTTATTATAAACTACTCTATAAAAACTATTTTTTTAATAATATTAACTAAAAAAAGTATTATATTTATATAGAAATAAGAGTATTATAAAGCTTTTAATAAGTTAAAAAAGGTTTTTTTAAAAGCTTTAGTTCTAATATAGTAGAATTTAAGTAAAAAGACTTTTATTAAAGTAGATTATAATAAATAAAGACTAAAAGATATATTATCTTATAAGATAAATAAGATTTAAAAGTTAGTAGTATTTTAATCTTATAAATTAATAATATTTAAGTAAAACTACTTAATTATAGATAAAGAAATACTAACTATTATAGATTATTTTTAATAATAGAGAGTTAAATTTAAAAGAGTAGATTAGTTTACTATTTTTTTAAATTATAAGAATTATAAGTATTTTATAATAAAGTAATAACTATTAGAAAAATAAGTTTAATATATAAAGCTTTTAATAGAATTTATATTTAATTTAGTCTATTAATTAAAAAAGGAAGCTATAATATTAAATACTTTATTTAAAAGGGATTAGGATAAGATAAATATTAAAAATATAAAAGTAAAAACTATATAACTAATTCTAAATATTATCTTTAAGTATTAAATAGTAGCTTTAACTTAAATTAAGAATCTTTAATAAAACTTAAAGAATATATATATTTTTAATAATTTAAAATTATAATAACTATAACTATAAACTATATAAAATAATATAAACTATATTATAGTTTACTATATATTATAGAAAAAGAATAAGGAGCTTTAAGTTAGTTTATACTTTTATATATAGCTAAATAAATACTATATTAATAAATATAGACTCTTATATTATAAAGGAAAACTATAGATACTTAAGGTACTTATTATAAAAGAAAAGAACTATAAGAAAGCTTATTAAGAAAACCTAGAAGCTAATATTTTATATATAAAAGTTATATAGAATATTTATAACTCTATAATATTAAAATATTCTAGATAAGAAGATATAATTTCTATAATTAACTAGTATTTTTACTAGTTACTATTTTATTAAAAAGTTTAATAGTTCTTTTATAATTATAAAGTATATAAAAAGATTAAAGTATAGAAAGATATATAGAAAGCTTTTTTTAAACTACTATTAGTTCTTAATTAATATTATTAAGAAATTATTATAGATTTTATAATTAAATTATTAAATTTAACTAATACTAGGTTTTTTAATATCTTATAATTTAAAGGCTATTAATATTTATAAGTAATTTATAATTAACTAAGTAAGGAAATTATATTAAAACTAATAAACTTTATAAATATTAAATTATATACTAAATATTTTTTATAGTATTAGGTTAAATATTATAGATAGTTAAAAGTTATTACTTTAAATTAAAGTTTTAATTAAAAAAGTTAATTTTAAAAGTATATATACTATCTACTTTAAATTAAATAATAACTTTATTTAGCTTATTACTTTAAAATAAATAATAGTTTAGAATAAATAAATTAAAAAATTAAAATATATTTTATAGTATTTATTATAAAAAACTAAGAAAACTAGATAAAATAGTTACTTATAATATAAATAACTTTAAATTAATATATTAATACTAATATAAAGATATTAGTATTTTTTATAACTTATAATTATAAACTTAACCTTATTATATTAATTTTTAAAAAAGCTAATTAAAAAGTACTTTTTAAATCTTTTTTTAAAATATAAGTTAACTATTTTATTAAAAGACTATAGTAGATATTAAATTTCTATTAAAGCTTTATTATTATAACCTTAATAGAAATAGGAATAATAGTTAGTTCTATCTAAAATAGAACTTTATTAAAAGCTAGTATACTAACTAGTTAAGTAGTATAAGGAACCTAGCTATAGTTATATAAATAGCTTACCTAAGTTAGATTACTAAAGATTACTAGGCTTTAGTAATAAACCTAGTAAGCTAATATTATAAATTACTTTAAATTATTAAAGGAGTATAGTAAGCTAAGTAAACTAATAGTAAGCTAAGCTAAAAAACTAAACTATATAAATATACTTATTACTAATAGATAGTAGTAGAATAGAATAGCTCTTTAGTAATTAATCTAAGTATTCTTCTTAAATAACTCTTACTAGCTAATAATTATTATACTATTTAAAATATTACTTAACTACTACTTTATTATATATTTTAAATATAAACCCTTTAATCTCTTAGTTTATAAGACTTAGGAAGCTTTAATTATTATATTTTAACTATTCTTATTTATATATTACTATATAGACTTTAAATAATATTATATATAGATCCCTTTATAACTTATATAATATTTAAACTTAATAATAGCCCTTTTTAATATAACCTTATATAGAAAATAAATACTACTATAAGTAATAATAATAAAAGAAATACTTTAAGTAATAGCTAAAATAATAATATTTAAAGATTAACCCTTAACTAGCTCTAAAAGCTAGTTACTAAAGTCTAATAACTTTATATTATAGTTAATAGATAAGTATAATAAAATAAGGAAATAGAATAACTTAAATAGAAAGTTACTACCCTTAGAGCTACTATAGCTATTATTAATACTCTAATTATAACTAAGGAAAATATTAAACTAAATAACCTAACCCTATATAATAAAACCCTAGATTAGCTTTAAATATACCTAATATAAATATAAGCTTACTAATAGTTTAACTATATAAATACCTAGCTAGATAGAAAATAAGTTATATATACTACTTTATTATTTAAAGAAAAAGCTTTAGTATAATTTAAACTTTATCTTATAGACTTTATTACTTTAAAAGTATTTAAAAAATATAAAAATAAAACTTAAAAGATCTTTAATAAATATAAAAACTATAAAAAAGCTTTAAAAACTCTATTTTAAAATCTAAATAAAGAATAATAAGCTAAAAAAGAACTCTTATATTTAAAATAAAAAGACCTAGCTTTAGCCTATATAGTAAAGTTCTAAAGAATCTATATATATATTAACTTTATAAATAATACTAAGATCTTTATATTTTATAAAGGATTAAAGAAGAAAGTAAAGGATAAATTAGCTAGATATAATAAACCTAATAACTTCTTATAATATATTAAACTAGCTATTAAATTTAATAATAGGCTCTTTAAAAGATATTAGGAGAAATATAAAAATACCTTTAAATAGTTCTAGTATAATATTTAATAGAATAAACTTAATATTAGTTAAAAATATAACTATAACTAATTAACCTAGTAGAGATAATAGTTAAAACCTATAAAGTTTAATACTATTTAATAATAAGATAAGAAAGATAAAAAGAATATTAAATATTTTAACTATAGTAAGAAAGGATATTATATTTAAGAATATTAAAGTAAAAAGAAGAAGGACTAGAAGCTTATACCTAATAGCTTTAGATAAGCTAATATTACTATATACTTTAAAAATAGCCCTATCTAATTTAAGAAATAATAAAAAATTAAAACTCTTTACTATATCTATAATATAGTAATATATAATTAATATTAAGTCTATCTAGAATAAGATTCTAATAATTAATAAATAAGTTATAAATAAAATCTAAGTAAATACCTAATAAATAAATAAGTCCTATTTAAAGTAAGCTAAAACTATATAGTATAAGTCTATACTAAAGCTTTAGAAGGACTTAGTTATAATAAACTATACTTTATTTAATATAAGAAAGAGAGCTATAAAATATATAAAAGTAATAAATAGAATTAGTAGCCTATACTAATAAATATAGCCTATAATATTACTAAAAAGCTATATATATAGACTAGCTAAATAAACTATTTTAATAACTATTATTTTATATATTTATTAAATAAAAAGAAAGCTTATTAGTTTCTTTAAAAACTATAAAAGTTATATATACTAGTAATAAGAGAGTAAGAAGTATTCTTACTATTAAAACCTAAGTTAATAGAAAATAACTTAAAGAATATACTTATACCTTAAACCTAGTAAAAGGAACTATAAGCTTACCTAAACTATACCCCTCTATTAGCCCTATAAACTAATATTACTATAATAGCTATAGTAGAAAAAACCCTTATACTAACTATATAGTACCTAAAGAAAGAGGTAAAGATACTAAGAAATATAGGAAGATTCTACCTATTATACTTATTATATATAAGTATCTCCTAAACCTTATATATCTATAATAAATATAAAATTTATATATAAAAGAAGGTATCCTATAACTAGTTCCCCTAAAAGTAGTAAAGATAGAATATTAAGATAACTTATAAAAAGAATAACTTTAAAAGCTAGATTTTAAAATAGTAGTATAAGATTATAAAATATACTAAGTTTTACCTTAACCTATAAATACCCTTAGAATACCTATAATACTTTAAAGAATAAAGAACCTATACTAATAAATTATACTAAATTTATATAAATAATAAACTTAAAGAATAGTATTAATTATAATAGTAAAGATAAATCCTTAGTCTAATATAATCTATAATATAATAAGAAAATATTAATAAATTTATAAAAAGCTTATAATAATTCTAGAATATTACTAAAGATAACATTAAATAAATTCACTATCTCTTAAATAAATACTTAAAAAATAAATAAAGCTATCTATAAAACCTTAGGTAGTAGGAATTATTAATATAAAGTACTTATATATAATAAATAAGGAGAATTACTAGTATTTAAAAGTAAAAGTAGAAGTTAGAATCTATAAATATAAGGTACTTATTAATAGTAGTATTTAGAGAAACTTTATTTTTTTATAAATAGTTAATAAATACTAAATCCCCTAGTATAAAAAGGTAGAACCCTATAGACTTAATATAGTTAATAAAATAAAAGTTATTTATAAATAAAGTATTATTAATATAAAGACTAATTATCTTTAACTATAGATATCTAACTATATTAAGTAACTTACTCTAAATATTACTAAAATAATAGAATATTAGTTAATCTTAAAAATCCTTTAGTTAAAGAAGAATAACCTTTAGATAGATTAAACTACTAGCTAAATCTACTAAGCTAACCCTATTAGCTTAGTAAAAGGAATAATTATATATTATAAAGATAAATAAAGCTTAGTCTTTAAAGATAGTACTTAAAAAATATATATTTAAATAAACTTAATAACTACCTTTTAAAGAGAAGAGAAAGACTTAGCCTTTAAATAAATTCTAATAAAACTTATATATAAGTTAATAAGGTAATAGAAGAGTACTCTATAATAAACTAATACTATAAACCCTCTATATACTAAAATATATTTAAATAATAGTAATCTACTATAAACTAATAATAGAAAATAATAACTTATACTAGCTATATAAGAATAAATTAAAAAGATTTAAGAAAAACTTTAATAGGTATAATAAATATAAAAGATAATACCTATAGTTTAAGTTATTTTACTAATAAAGACTTTATAATAAATAATAAAAACTTATAAAATTAGCCTTATTAAATAAGTTAAGCTAATCCTCTAAAGATTTATAGTCTACCTATAAAAAGCTAAAATAGTAGAGAAGGATCCTTAGAAGTTTATACTTTAGGAATATTATAAGTATACTAAACTATTTATAACTATACTTAATACTAAACTACCTAAATATAGTAATTAGAATTATAGAATACTCTTTAAAGAAGGAATAGTATTAAAATTTATAAAAATTTATAGATTTAATAAAATTTAACTAAAAGCCTTTAAAAAGTACTTTAATAAAAATCTAATAAAAGATTATATTTAACTATTAATATTACTAGCTAGGTACCCTATTCTCTTTATACCTAAAAAAAATAGAAAGCTATAACTTTATATAGATTATTAATAACTAAATAATATTACTATTAAAAACTACTATTTACTATCTTTAATATAAAAACTTAAAGACTAGCTATAAAGAGCTTAATAGTTTATAGCTCTAGACTTTAAAGAAGCCTATAACTTAATTAGAATAAAGAAGAATAAAGAATAGAAAATAGTATTCTAAATATACTATAGATATTTTAAATATATAGTTATACTATTTAAGCTAACTAATATACTAGTAATATTCTAAACTATAATTAATTATATCCTTAGAGTATATTTAAATATCTTTATTATTATATACTTAAATAATATCCTTATCTACTTAAAGATACTTAATAATTATAAGAAATATATATATAAAGTTCTATAGAAACTTTAGAATATAAAACTTTTAGTTAAACTAGAGAAAAGTATATTCTATACTAAAAAAGTTAACTACTTTAAATATATAATCTAACTTAAAGAAATTAGAATATAATAATCTAAGATTACTATTATTAAAGAATAGCTAGTACTAACTAATATTAAGGAAGTTAAAGAATTCTTTAAATTTATTAATTTCTACTAATAGTTTATTAAAAACTATTTAAAAATTATAATTCCCCTAACTAACCTTACTAAAAATACTATTTATTTTTAATAAAATAATAAAGTATAGAAAGCCTTTAAAGAACTTAAATAAAAAGTTATTTTAAAACTAATTTTAGTTAAAATAAACTTAAATAAAAAATATAAAGTTAAAATAAATACCTTTAACTATATAATAGGAGAATAGTTAAAATAATATAATATTTAAAGGAAACTATACCCTATTACCTTCTTTTTAAAAAAGTTTAGTAGACTAGAAATTAACTATATTATATTTAATAAAAAACTAATAGTAATTATTAAAGTATTTAAAGAATAGTAATACTACTTTATTAGTATAAAATACTAAGTATAAGTATTTACTAACTATAAAAACCTAGTTAGCTTTACTATTATTAAGGAATTTAATAAATACTAGATTAGATAGATAGAGTTCCTATTATAATTTAATATTTAAATTACTTATAAATAAGGATTAGAAAATAATAGAGTAGATACTCTTAATAGGTAGTTAGACTACCTATAGAATATACCTTTAAAGATATAAAGTATCTTTTAAACTACCCCTAAAGAAGACCTACTTTTCTAGAAGTACTAATAACTAGTAATAGTATTTTATAGTAAAGTTAACCTAGAATAAAAAACTAAACTTAGAATAGCTTATTAGAAGCTATTTAATAAGCTTAAAGAATAACTAATAGAAAATAAAAGCTTATATTATTAAAGAAAATAGCTCTTTATACTTAAAGAACTATAAAAGAAACTTATATAAAGAATTTATAAAGCCCTAGCCTATAAATACTAAGGAATTATAGTAATTATAAAATAAATTAGGTAATATTACTACTTCTTTAAGTTAAGAAAGAAGTTTAAATAGTTATTTAGAATTATAATATATACTATAAGAGTAAAACTACTAAGTATAAACCCTATAGCCTACTATAGCCCCTACTAATACCTAATAGACTATAGTAATTAATTAACTTTAACTTTATTATTAAACTACTAAACTTAAAAGAACCTATAATAGAAATAAAATATAATAGTATTCTAGTTATTATAAATAGATTTATAAAGTATATATACTTTATTCTCTATAAAAAAGTAAGTAATATAGATAAACTTATATATACCTTTTTATAAATAATTATTAGTAATTATAGAATACTATAAAAAATTATCTTAAATAGAGGAATAGTATTTACTTTAAATTTCTAATAATTATTTATAAGATAACTTAGTTTAAAATTAAAACTCTTAATAGCCTTCTACCTATAAATAAATAGATAAACTAAAAGATTAAACTAAATTCTAGAATAGTATCTTTATAATTATATTAACTATAAATAAAATAATTAAGTATAATTACTACCTATAATATAATTTACCTATAATAGTATAAATATAAGAATAATAAAAATATTACTCTTTTATACTAACTATAGCTATAAACTAAAAGCTTATAAAGAACTAATCTTTAATTAGAAAGTATAATTAGTAATAGAATAAATAACTAAGATTTAAAACCTATAGAAAAAGCTTTAGTAAGAACTACTTTTTATATAAGAATAAATAATAACCTATACTAATAAAAAAAAGTTAAAGGGACTAACTTTAAAGAAAGGAGATAAAGTTTATCTATTTTATAAGAATATTAAAACTAAATAACCTAATAATAAACTAGACTATAAAAAGATTAGACTATTTTAAATTTTAAAAAAACTCTTAAATATTAACTTTAAACTCTTACTACTAATAAAAATATAAATCTACCTAGTTTTTTATATATTACTTTTAAAACTAATATTAGTTAGTATATAACTTAAAATATAAATTAAACTTAATAATAATAAAAAAGAATAGAAAGTTAAAAGAATTTTAGATTTTAAAATATATAATACTAATATTAAATATTTAATTAAATAAAAAAACTATAATAATAAAGATAATATATAAGAACTTTTTAAGAACCTAATAAACTACTAATAAATACTTTAGGAATACTAGTAAGTAACTATAAAGAAAAATCTATATTAATACTTTCTATTATAAAACCCTAGTTAATTACTCTAAAGGCTCTATTAGTATAAACTAATAAAGTAGACTTAAATACTTTAACTATAAAGTAATTAATTTTAACCTTCTCTACCTTCTTTATAGCCTTTAATTTATTTAAAAATTAGAACCTTTAATAAATTATATCCTAACCTTAAAAAGCTACCTTATAATACTACTACCTTAAATACCCTAAATAGACTAACCTTTTATTTAACTTCTATTAATACTAAGATAAGGAGTTTTAAGTAGCTTATAGCTATTTTTAGGCTAGTATTAGCTTACCCTTAGTAACCTTTTCTTCTTACTTAATATAATACTTCTTATTTATAAAATATTATACTATTAGAGTTAGCTAAAAATAATATTAAAAGAAATAAAGAAAGTATAAATTAGAATTTAAGAATAAACTAAAATTATTATAAAACTAACTATAGTAAATATAAGCTATATAATAAGAATAACCCTTAGCTATCTTATAGAACTACCCTTACTTACTATATAAAAAGTATAGTATAGCTTTAAAATCTATCTTATTAATTAATAAAGTAAGTACTTAATATTACTCTATTTTATATAAAGTATAAGGCTTAAAAATATATCCTAATATATTATTAGTATAAAGAAAATTACTATAAAGAAAAGGACCTAGCTAAAATAAATAATATAAGAATAAAAACTTACTAGAAATCTTTAAGAATAAAGAAGTATAGAGAAGGGGGATAATATTATAACCCTAATAAAAATAAAAATAATAGTTAGTTCTATCTAGAATAGAACCCTATTAAAAGCTAGTATACTAGTTAGCTAAGTAGTATAAGAAACCTAGCTATAGTTATATAAATAACTTACCTAAGTTAGATTACTAAAGATTACTAAACCTTAGTAGTAAGCCTAGTAAACTAATATTATAGATTACTTTAGATTACTAAAGGAGTATAATAAACTAAGTAAGCTAATAGTAAGCTAGGCTAAAGAATTAAACTATATAAATATACTTATTATTAGTAGATAATAGTAAGATAGAATAGCTCTTTAATAGTTAATCTAAGTATTCTTTTTAAATAGCTCTTACTAGCTAATAATTATTATACTATTTAGAATATTACTTAACTACTACCTTATTATATATCTTAGATATAAACCCTTTAATCTCTTAATTTATAAAACCTAGGAAGCTTTAATTATTATATTTATAGCTATTATATTATAATAGTAAAAAACTATAGTAAGTAGAAAAAGATCTACTATTTTAAACTTTTAAATAAGAGATTTAATATAAGTAAACTTTAAAAATTATAAGTTTTTAAAAAGTAAAAAGAAATTAAACTAGAAGTATATAAAATTCTATATAGAATATATAATTTCCCTACTTATAATAAAGATCTTTAAATTCTTAAATAAAAGATATATAAAAATTTATATTAAGTTACTTTATTTAATAGCTATTAACTTACTTCCTAAATAAGTCTAAAAGAATTCCTAGCTACTTATAGTAACTATTAAAGAGAAATAGGAATACTTTATTAAAAACTTATAATATATATATACCTAAAGAGTAAGTAGAGGAACTAAGTATAAAGTATTAGTTAAATAGATAAGCTATAAAAAGCTTACTTAAACTAATTTAAAAAACTTAAAGAAAACTATAACTTAAAACTATTTTAAAAAGGAATTTAATAACTTAAGGTAGTATAATAATCTAAAATATAAATATATTATTTATAAACTAATAGTCTTTTAAAAAAGTAGAAACTAAGTAAGGAAAGGTAGAACTTATTATATTTAAAAGAGAGGTATTAAGAGTTAAAAAAGAAGGAGGTATTTAGCTTTTTTAAGCTAGAAACTAAAAAGATAAATATAATTATAAAGGAAAGAATAACTATATACTTTAATTTAAAGTACTAAAGGTATATATTAATAAGGTAACTAAAAAGGTTAGAAACTAACTTAAATAAGTTAGAAACTAATTAACTTATAACTATTTTAACTTAATTAAATTTTATTTAAAATATTATAACTTTTAATTAAAATATTATAAATTAAACTATAAACTATAAGTATTAAGCTATTAGTTTAAAACTATTAAAACTTATTTAAAATAAGCTAAAATCTTAAATAAAAATATTAAAAAATTTTTAAATATTAGTATTAATATATAGTATAATTAAACTATTAAAATAAATAATAATATAACTATTACTATTATTAAATTAAATTTAAAAACTAAAAGAATAAGTTTAACTTATAGAGGAAAGATATTATTTACTTTATAAACCTATATAATATAATATATAATATAAAGCTTTTTAAACTTTAGCTTTTATAATTTATTAGTAAAATTTAAGTTAGTTAAAGTAGAAATTAGGTAAATATTATAAATCTTATTTTAAAGGATTTACTTTATATTATTAAAATAGTTAAAGTATTTAATAATAAAAGGGGGTATAGTATAATAAGTAGCTTTTAAGCTAATTTTAATAGATTTTAAAGATAATAGCTAGGAACTTATATTCTTAGTACTATAATAGTTTTTATAAGACTTTAAAAACTTATTATCTTAGTTATAAGTAGTATTATACTTATATTTAATTAAAATATATTAAAAATACTTAAAGTTATCTTTTTAATAAAAAGATTAGAAATCTAAAGTATATAAAATAAATTTTAATTAAACCTTATTTAATCTTTAGTTTTAATTAAATAAACTAAAAAGTAAGTATTATAATAAAGAGTTAATTAAAAAAGATTAAAATTAGAAATTATATTAAAATAGGTAAAGTATAGAAACTAGGGTAAAATAAATAAAAGGATTTTTCTAAGTTAATACCTTTAATTTCTAAAGAGTTTAAAAGGGTTTTAATTTATCTATATATTAGTAGAAGAAGGAAAAAATAAAAGGAAATTAGAGATTAAAGGGATAAGTTTAAATACTTAAAAGTCTAGTATAATTTACTTAAAGAAGGTAGTTAGCTAATCTTATTAGAAACTAAATCTTTAAAGATAGTATATTAATACTATAGTAAGAATAGCTTAGTATTATATAGTTTAAACTAATCTTACTAACTTTAAATAAATTAAATTAGTATTCTTAAAATAGGAAGTAGGGGGGTAATATAATAGGTATAGCCTATATATAAGGATTAGGCTAGGTACTTAATTCTAAGTACTTTAAGAAGGGTTTTATATCTATAGGACTAGCTTTTCTTTCTCTTTCCTTTCTTCTTTACTTAACTTAGCTTAGCTATAGCTCTATAGTATATTAACCTATTTAATAACTATTATATAAATTAAAAGATTAAAGGGTTTATATTTAAAATATATAATAAGGTAGTAGTTAAATAATATTCTAAATAATATAATAATTATTAGCTAGTAAAAGCTATTTAAGAAAAATATTTAAATTAACTATTAAAGAGCTATCCTATTCTAATACTATCTATTAATAATAAGTATATTTATATAATTTATCTCTTTAGTTTAGATTAAAAGGTTTAAGTTTTAATTCTTTTAATTTAATATAAGATTATTTAACTTAGTATTTAAACTAACTAATCTAGAATTAGTTAGATTAAAACTTAATCTCCCTAATCTTACTTAGGTAACTTATAGTTATATAACTTTATAGGATCTATTCTATACTTTCTTAGTTAGTTAATATATTAACTATTTAATTCTATATATAAACTAACTATTATTCTTATTCTTATTAAAGTTATAATAATACCCTCCTTTATTATTAAATACTTTAATTACTTTAATAATATAAAAAAGATCTTTTAAAATAAAATCTATAATATTTACCTAGTTTCTACTTTAACTAGCTTAAATTCTATTAATAACTAATAGAAGTTAAAGTTTAAAAAGTTTTATATTATATATTATATTATATAAACTTATAAAGTAAGTAATATTTTTCTTTTATAAATTAAACTTATTTTTTTAATTTATATATTTAATCTAATAATAATAATAATAGTTATATATTATTTATTTTAATAGTTTAGTTATATTATATATTAATATTAATATTTAAAACTTCTTTAATATTTTTATTTAAAATTTTAACTTTTTTTAAATAAATTTTAATAGTTTTAAAGTAATAGTTTAATTCTTATAATCTATAATTTAATCTATAGTATTTTAGTTAAAAGTTATAATATTTTAAATAAAATTTAATTATATTAAAGTAATTATAGATTAATTAGTTTTTAACTTATTTAAATTAGTTTCTAACCTTTTAATTACTTTATTAATATATACTTTTAATATTTTAAATTAAAATATATAGTTATTCCTATAAGAATAGAGGTAAGCGTAATATAATCACTTATAGAGTTATATAACTAATCTATAGATATATAGTAAAGGTCTAACCTTCTACCTTTTAGGTATAAGCTCTTCCTCCTAATATACTAATTAAATAATATAACTATAACCTTTATATATATATAAAACCTATATTAATACTAATTAGTACTTACTTTAGGTAGTAAGTATAGATAGTAAAGTATAAAGAGATAGATAACTACTTTAATAGCTAGATTCTTTATAAGTCTTTAGGTAAAGTAGCTATACTAATACTATAGGTTCTACTAA
>JUJX01000464.1:0-19849 GCA_000800745.1 Diaporthe longicolla
TATATTATTATAAATAATATATTTAAAAAACTTTTTTATATAACTTTATAAAAATAATAAATACTTTTTTAAAAAGTTAAACTAAAATTATTTATAAAAAACGTTAAATTAAAATTATTTATAAAATATATAATAAATATAATATAAATAAAATAAAAGTAAAAATAATTAAAAACTAAAGTTTTTTTAAAAAGAAATATATAATATATAAAGAATATAGTAAAAAAAAGAATATTATAAAAGAAGTTAAAAATCTTTTATATAAAGAAATATAAAAGTATATATTAAATAATTACTAACTTTATAAATAAGGTATAAGGTAAATAGTCTCAAAGCTAAAAAGATAATAAATAGATAGATAGTTAAATAAAAGAATATAAGGTAGCTATAGCTATATTTAGAGAAATATATTATCTTTAATAATATAGAATAGAGTAAGTAAAAGTTCGTCCACCATCAACCATTAGTACTTAAGCCTATAAAACAGGTTAAGGATTAATAAGCCCCATTTCAATTTCAACTCTAGGCTGTTGCTGCAAGAATCATAGAGACATCTCGCCCAAAGAGAAATTATACTTTGATCCGAAATACCTTGTTATCACTAGAATTTCCCTATATAGTAACATTTCGAGTGCTTGGTTTCGAAGGGTCTCGACCGCTATATGGACATATTCAAGAGGGAGTCGGGGCAGAACTTGCCTCTTCATGGAAGCCAAGCAATATACCATTCCTCCGTAACTTGTCAGCGGTGTTGGACCCATCTGATTGACCGAGACGGAGGCGAGAAGGAAAATGTAAGTAGTCCTACCACTCTGAGATTAATTGAGCTTCAGCTTTAGCACAGGAGGTAAAGGGATGGTCTTAACTGTTTCATTGACTATAACCAACTGGAGAGTACAAATGAAGGCGCATGAGCCGAGTCGTGTATGGAGTGTGATCGAACTTATGGTCAGACTAGGGCACACAGATCAGTGTGCCAGTAATGCAGCATTTACGCCAAATATTCTTCGATAACCTTGGAAGACATTCTGCGACAGACAGTCTTGTCAGATCCAGATGACAGGGTGGAAATGGCACTCAAGAGGAGGCAAGAGAGGGTATGCAAATCTGCCGATCCCCAGCCAGGACCTAAGTCTTGTATTGCTCTGTATACAATGGGCTGCATTAGACTCCAGGCCTATCGTGGGGTCAGGACCTACGGACCGAACCGAACCATGGCTCGGCGCAAAAGGTCGCTCAACGTCAGCTTTGGCCGCTGAAGACTAGTCGCCATCTCAAGATTTGCTATTTCGAGATGCGATGGAATCAGCAAGCGGGGGCATGGTTCCCAGGGTTTTATTCATGTTCTGCCGGGTGAGACTTGCGCTGTGCTGCGCAGACATCGTGTGAATGTGAGGCAAATGTGAAGAGCGCCGATCATGTGGAGCAGCAACAATTGCAGGCCAGCAGATAATCAAAATATAATGACGATTCCAACCGGTCGGGTCGTTCTAGAAGCCCTCACAGACACATGACGTAGCCGTAAACGGAAACCGGACACGCGATAAAGTTTGAGCAGAAGGCCTGATTGGCTGCAGAGGCTGATAGCTCCAATTATAGCCGAGCCCTTGCCAACTTGGTTCCAGGGGTTAGGGCCTCGGTGCCCGTCAACGTTCTGCGCCTCGCTCACTTCTCTTGTCGTTTCTTGCCTGACCGCCATCCGTCCCTCGCTACTAGGACTTCAATTTTCTCCCAGAACACGTTTCATTCTGGTCGTTTGGTACCGTTCAAATTACTGTAACTGTAAATCTGGTCTAGACTAGGCCCGGGACTTTAGCCTCCAAGGCCCTGCCTCGGGACAATTCCAAACGTTCAGCTACCCTCGAGACCCACTTCCCCCTTGACGAGAACCCTCGGCATGCGCTACAACCTTGTGTGACAGCCAAACTTGTAACGCCAGTGGCGTCCCTTTACTTAGATCTCGTGTCGACGATTGTACACAACGCGCCAGGAGCGATCGCCCGACGGGCGGACCGAGCGACCCAAGCGATTCGGCGGGGGAGCTCCGGGTCAGCGACTCTGACTGTGACTCGACATGACGCCGCCAACGACCAAGGCCGAGAAGGCAGCCTACTCGGGAAAAATGTCGTACTACCTGAACAAAGTCAACCCTGTCCCAACTCTACCAGAATACAATGGCCCCTACAAAGTCGGCACTGCCGATGTCGAGATCCCAGTTGCCGACCTCCACGCGCCGAGCGCAGCACCTCCCAACGCCGCCGAAATTCTCACCGTCCAGTTCCGCATTTTTTATCCTGCCCAACCAGACAGCAAGGGCAAGAGGATAACATGGCTTCCAGCTCCTCAGCGAAGTCATGTCACAGCATATACAAAGTTTCTTGGTTTCGGTGCCTTCACCTCTGAGCTTCTCTCGTATGTGCACCTCCTGGCCAACCTTTCAGTTTTCCCTGCTAACCACTGAACTTTGGCAGGTTTCTTCCAAGACATGTGCACTACACCACGATACCCGTCCACAAGAATGCCACCATCCTCGAGCCCGAGCACCTCCCGAACAAGCGATGGCCTACCATGATCTTCTCGCATGGGCTTGGCGGTAATCGAAACGCATACTCCCATGTTGCCGGCTCTATGGCCTCACATGGCATGGTGGTGATATGCCCGGAACACCGCGATGGAAGCGCTGCCGTGTCTTTCATACGTGATCCTGCGGCTCAGGACAAATTCTTCGTGAAAAACACCAGGCGCATAGTCCCCTACATCAAGATTGCCCACGATCAAAACCAAGAAACATGGGATGCGCGGAACAGGCAGTTGAAATTCAGGCTATGGGAACTCGGGCTCATACATGAGGCTATACTGGATATCGACGTCGGGTTGCCCGTCAAGAATCTGAACACCAGCACACCCGCAGAATGTCTCGGCCAGCTCGCGACCAAGATGAATGTGCAAGACCCAGGGTCTATTCTGTTTTCAGGCCATTCTTTTGGCGCCGCAACCGTGGTTCAGTTTCTGAAATCAACATACTACGTCGACGCGCCCGGGTTGAAGGACTTGGACGAGCCACTTTTCGTGCCTGCACCAGGCACCCGTATACGAGCACAGATAACGCCAGCAAACCTCACAATCTTGCTGGACATGTGGTGCTTTCCTCTGATCTCCCCAAACACTGCGGCCCTTTATCGCCTCCCCCTACCAGCATACGCGGATAATGACCCCACGGCGCCTGGCGGCTCTGCAATCCTCGCTATCGAGTCAGAGGCTTTCTTCAAATGGACGGAGCACTTACACACAAAGTGTCGCATACTCTCGCCAGATCCTAGCGCTCCCGTTGTCAAAGCATCAGCATTCGAGCGCCCTGGGTCAGGCGTGCGATTGCCGGAGCCAAATTTCTTCTACGTTGTGAACAGCGCGCATCTGAACCAGAGCGATTTCGGTGTTTTGTTCCCCTGGCTAACCAAGAAGGTGTTTGGGTCCGACGAACCGGAGAGGGCGCTGAGGCTGAACGTGCGGGCGTGCCTGCAGCTGCTCCGGGCGAACGGTGTGCCTGTGGCTCGAACGTGGTTCGGCGACCTTGTTGAGGGAACCGATACTGGCGCGAAGCTGGGTGCTGTGGAGACCAGCAGCCGGTCTGACGCCGATGATGGGGGCGTTTATGATGGCGTACAGGAAGATAAGGCGATTTTTGACAGGAACGCGAGTGACATCGTCGACCATTGGAAATGGATCGACATCGTGGGCATGGGCGGCGAATCTGGCCACGCTGGCGAGCACGGGAAGCCTGAGGCCCTCAAAGGGGAAAGTGAGATGGAAAACGAAGTCGAGATGGGCGCCGATACACAGCCGATTGCGGCGGTAAGCGCCGCCGCGGCGTAGACTGTGGTGTTCTTTCGGGGCGTAACCCGACAGTTGTTCTGATTTTGGGTTGTAAGGCGCATAGCGGTGAAGGATAAAGGATATTTATAGATTAAAAGAGCAGGAGTTCGATAGTGTAGACGATCTTTTGGCTTTGAAGCAGAACAAGGCAGTTTGAATTTTAGTCTATTTCCCAACCAAAAGACCCCAATCAAAAAGCAGAAGCCAGACTTGATGTTAACGCCGGCCATTCACCTCCCTCAACCTTCCGGTAGTTACCACAGACTCTCGATACACCCCTGTTTATCTCACTCAGGTACAGCCCATTGCACGTCCCTCAACCAACAACCAGTCTACCGGATGGAAAGTAGGCCTGGTACGAAGGGGAGATTCTTTGAAGGACAGCAAGACCTTCACCAGTTCTCTGGTGGAGGGACCATGCAGAGAGGCGAGTCCTCAGAGTGGGTCTCGCCTCCGGCTCAAACTCTGGCTGGTGTGCTGGAGTCGCAGGGCGACGGATGGGCTCTGAGGATCGCGTGCGGAGCAGTCTGTTGTTGGTTGTGTCTGTAGTGGCTTCGGCAGTTGGCGCCTGAGCCCTCTGCCGGATGGACCAAGACGACAGCCGAGCACCCAGGGTGGGCCGAGTCGGCGAGAAGAGTTCCCCGATGGACTTGGAGTCGGCCGTCTTGGGTTGCTTGTTCCCGTCGGCAGCCAAGTCAGTATTCTCATTCTTGAAATGTCTCAGACCAACGATGGTCGAGTTTGTCTTTTGGAGGCCCGGGGGGGGGGGACAGCAGCTTAATCACCTGGCTACTAGTTTCTGGCTCGCTTTGTTCTCCGCCTGCCTCTGCTATGGGCGGTTCTTTCCCTTTCATGCTTGGCCTGGACTTGACTATTCTCGCGGGCCGTGGCCTTCTAGCTTCATTATCAGGGTCATCCTGAGAGCACATGTGTTGTAAGATCGTCATATTGGCGAAATGAGATCGCGTTCAACCACGGGGTAATGGAATCGGATTTCCTCAAAAGACCAGTATGTGAAGCCTGGCAGGATCCAGTGTTATGTTTGCCATCTGTTCCCCCTCTCGCTGCTTCAGATTGCTATTTTTCACTTTACCATCATTTTACTTTCCTGTTCACATTTACAGTTACGGTACACCACGCAATCCGGGCCAACGTCGGAACGAGATGGCGAACAAGGCTTCTCCTCGTTACCTAGCATAGAAGGATAAACAAGCAGGCGCAAAGAGGAGGCGCCGTGCGAAGCATATAAAGGTCAAGGTTTTGATCAAGTCAGCTACTTGACGGGCCAGATGATACCGTAGGCTCTGTGCTCATTCAAAGCCAAGGATATACGCTTGCTTCCGGGGGTCCGGCGGGCGTCCTCGAATACCTCCGATTGGGTCATTGGCAGTCGCGACCGGGAAGGTTGGTCTTGGGCATCAACAGACCACTGTTGAAGCGAATGCGTGCTGGGGTCCCTTGGCGGGCAGGGCAAACCGGAGAATACTGAAATAAGGTTCGGCTGCACCCATGTCGGCAGCTGAAGGGCCGGTGAGAGGGAATCCCTCCCCGCTGAGGTTCGAGCTGGGGACCCGGACCCGTGGACCCAGCCGCGGCAACCGTGGCGATTGTGTCTGGAACTCTCCCTTCGGAAGCGGTCGGATGATCCGACAAATTGGCGAAAGGAAGGAAGCGTATAGAGTGGGTGCTCTGATTCATCCCCCTTGCGGTTGTTGTGACATGTAACGACCAGATGCTCTCGTCGATCTTCATGTCCTTCTTCCAAATACCACCTGGCGCATCGCCAGGCAGTGGTGTCCTCGACAGAAGAGGAGGGCCGGTATGGCGATCAGAGACCTATCGCATGGGTTCTTCGTACTCCTTACCACTACTTCTATAGCATATTTCCCCTCATCTGCTGCCGCGGGAAGAACGTCGTATACATCGCCAAGGAACCCCTCTCGGTCGCAGAAGTCGGCAAGATGGTCCCAATAACCCCTGGCTCAATGGTCAGCCACCTATCCGATCAGTACAGGAAGGCTTCCTACTGATCCGCTCCTCGTCCAAGCGAAGGTTTCAAACTAAGCGGGACCCGGATGTGGTCGAGATAAGGTTTCCCCAGATCCTGTGATCGGCGTAGCTTGGCCAAAGGCAGTGGGGCACGGTAGGCGACTCGACTCGTTGGCAACCGAAATACCCATCCTCAGGTTCCATTTCAGCATGCTTTGATTCGCCTCATTGACTCAGCTCAGATGAAAAGCGCGTCATCAGCAGTTCGTAAAGAGCATGCATTGGTCTTTCGAAATTGGGATGAAAGAGACAATTGATGGTGATGGTCCCACCCCTCGCAGGCTTTGACAACATTACCTAGGTAGCAGCCGTTTGGGTGTACGTGCTAGAGTGCAAAAAAATAAAAAAAATAAAAAAAGGGAAAAAATTAAAAATTAAACCCTCAATAAGTGGTGTATATCAGGGCTGTTAAGTCTCTCTACCATTACCGGACCTAGCTAGTGCCCACTTGTGTCCGCCATCATCTGAAATCTCGATATACACGTATAATCGAGCCTCAAGACTCGGGGACGCGTATGAGCCCATGACCATAGCACGGCTGCAGCCCAGGTCCTCGGTGAGGCATGTGGGTGAAGGGTCTCATTCCGCAAGCCAACCACATAGCATTAACGGCAAATGAAACAGTGTCATATGGTGATGGGAAATGCAACCCCCTACGGAAAGATGAACAGCCAAGTGACATGGGCCAAGGTCCCGGGAATCTGCTATGGCCGTTGTGGCTGCAAAAGTCGCCGTCCTTGGATCAGTCTAGAAACTGCCGCCCCCCGGCCGTCTCGGCGGCTGTCTCAGTCCCCAGGGACAAACAAGTTTGAGACCACCAGCCTGGTGCTCTCAGTGCTGCTTGCTTGAGTCATTGGCAAGCGTTGTGGGAACAGGCCATGCGGCGCCCGAATCATTTCGAGGCCTCTCCGGCTCAGCTAGAGCCCAGACGGAGGGCATTGTTTGCGCCGCACAAAGTCTAACCAACCATGCAAAAGCTTCTGTAAATGATCCCCGTACGTGTATTGGGGTCCAAGCTTTATCCAGGCGATGACAGATAGTTAATACGGTACACCTCCCAAAAAGATTCAGTTCGAAGCTTAGCCGTGTCCTAGTGATATCTCCCCTCCAATCCCTTCGCGCTCCTCTGGAAACGTCGCTCGACCGACGGTCCACGAGCAGCTTTTCAGAGCGGAGCACATCGACCGATACTCATTTTTATATGACAGCAGATCGAGCTTCTTGCATTCGTTATGTTCTCAATACGGAGAAGCGATCGCGGGATCGCCGGGGACAGTCTGGTCACCGGACCGGCGCTCTTTGTGATCACCGCCTTCATCTCTCTGGCGCTCTACAATGTTTTGGAGCTAATCATCATCATATTCACGAAGTTCAAGAAGCGCCGAGGCCTGTACTTCTGGTCGATGCTCGTGGCGACGATCGGAATATCCTTTAACGCAGTCGGCTACCTGCTCAAGTTTCTACACCCTAATGTTGGTCTTGCTTCGAGACTGACTTACGTCTCGTTGGTCTTGGTTGGGTGGTCAAGCATGATCACGGGGCAAAGCGTGGTCCTCTACTCCCGGCTGCACCTATTGCTGCACAACCAACGCAAGCTCCGTTGCATCTTGGGGATGATCATCTTCGACGCCATAGTCTGTCACGTTCCGATATCCGTTTTGTTCTACAGCGTCAACTCGGATAATGGCGCGCCGTTCGTCACGCCATACTCGATATATGAGAAGGTTCAATTGACGGTGTTCTTCGTTCAAGAATGTATCATCTCCTTCGTCTACATCCAGGAGTCCTGGAAGTTCCTCCAGGCGCGGCACCTCGCATTCGAGTCTAGCAACAAAAACATCGACGGAAGAAAAATAATGTACTGGCTCATCTTTATTAACGTAATTATCATGATGCTTGATATATCTATCCTGGTGCTTGAGTTCTCTGGCTTCTACGACCTGCAGACAAGCTGGAAGGCACTCGTGTACAGCGTCAAGCTCAAGCTGGAGTTCAGCATCCTGAACAAACTCATCGAGGTCGTCAAAGCAAGGAATCCGGATCTGTTCGACAGCGAGGGTGTTAGGATGACTTTGATCAATGGGGGAAAGCGGACACTCAACAAGAGCAGCAGTGGCGGCAAAAGTTTGGTCAGTGAAAATGCAGCACAGGCTTCGGAACAGCGGGGGATAATGGCAAAAGCAGAGGAAGGAAACACACCAGGAAAGAACGCTATGGGCAGCATTGCTTCTGTCGTGTCAGTCAGCCAAGACAAGCGACACATTGTCAACTCCAGCCGATGGCCAGGATCCTACGGAAAAGGAGTACCGCTTTATTAGGGATACACTCACAGAGGATTTTGCCGTTCATGGAATTCAAGTCCTGTCAATATGCGTGGTTGATGCAATTTCAGATATCCAAATTTCTTTTCTCCCAAGCGAAAATTGCGAGCTCGCCCATTACGCGAGGAATGATACATGATTAAACGGACTTCAAATTCTTAAGGAATTCGAAATACAAAAAATTGTTTCTTGCAAGCCATATAAGTACTCCAGGTCGTGCACACTCATGGAACCATCAGATAATCTGCGAACGACAGCCTGTCGAACTTGACTCAGCCTAACGGCAGCAACATCAGCTCCAGTGCTTTCTTCATTGTGTCTCGGAGCCCTGTTCGTGTAGAAATTCATCGTAGTGTAGCTGCTCGTAGCGTATCCAACCAGTACAAATACTGTGCGATTTCGTGACATCACCTGCCCACGTACTATAAAGATGTGGCTTAGTTTGGATACACCGAGCAACTTTGCTGCACATGTGGACCAAGTGGATAGGAAGCTTACTCCGAAGGTTTCAAACAACGCAAGATTGGCCTGGTAAAATGATCCGACGATAAAAAGCTTCGTGAGGATGTATTTAGTATCAGGATTAGAGATCGGAAATTCGCACAGTAAAAAACGGAAGGTACACAGGTACGTTGTTTACTTCTGCGCTACAGCCAATCAGAGCACTCTATTTAACTAACCACACCACCCACCTACAGTGTTTTTTACACCTATACTAGCACACCTACTAGGCGCCCTTCTATCTACAACCTTTAGTATAATAAGACCCTCTAGGGCCTTAACTAGGAGAACTTTAATAGTAGGAAGAATAAGTAAGAAGCTATTTAATAGGATAAGTAGTATAAGGTAGAGCTTATAAAGCTAAAGTAGCTACTTATCCGCTTCTAAAATACTCTAGTAGATAAGGAAAGAAGTAGTAAAATACTAAGGTAGAAGAAATAATAAGGGTAAGTAGAAGTAATAATAGTAGTATATATATAATAATAAATATATATAGTTAATAACTATATATTATTATTTTATATAGCGAATAAGTAGTGTAAAAAAATATTAATATTTAGGGGGTACACTTATACCTATATACCTTCTATTTTTTACTATACGAATTTTTAATCTCTAGAATTAACTAGTTATATTTCTATTCCGTATATAGCTATAGCTATACACAGCGCCTTTATATAGTTATAACCGCTTAAGACTTAGCGTTTAAAAAAGAAAATGAGGATTTATAGGGTAGAAATTAGGGGGTATAGGGTAATAAGTACCTATTAACTAATTAAAGCGCTCTATTTAATATTACCTTATATATATACTACCTATACTAAGTATTTCTAATCTTCTTAACTTATAGTTCTATTAATCCTACTCTATTTATATAATAATACTCTTTTATTAACTATTTATAACTAGTAATATAAATTAAATTCTTTTTTAAATTAATTATCTTATTATTAAGAATACTTATTTATCTATTAAATTTTAATTTTCTAGTATTATAGTAATATTACTAGTCTTTAATTATTACTACTTTAAAGTATAGTAGTAAGTAGATTATTATAAGAAATAGTAAAATACTAAGGTAAAAGAAATAATAGAGGTAAGTAGAAGTAATAATAGTAGTAAGTAGAAGTAATAATAGTAATAAATAATAATAGTAGTATAGTTAATAACTGTGTATTGTTGTTTTATATGGTGAATGGGTGGTGTAAAAAAGTGTGAGTGTATAGGGGGTACTTATTGCCCTATACCCCCCGATTTCTGCCCTGCGAATCCTCGTTCTCTTAAAAAAAAGCACACATTGCTGATAACAGTGGTTAGATACGATAAGTAGGCACGTGGCCTTAGCCTTGTGACGCACAGACAAGGCTAGGGAGAACCGCTCCCGACAGCGCCGTTGACTAAAGTCGTCGACATATAACCCAAGGGCTAGTTGACGGCGAAGCAGTTATACGGCGAGGCGAGAATAGTCTCAAGATGGTCCCTATATAAGCTCACAGTCCCACAAAGGAAATTCCAGCCAAAAACTTCAGTTGAGATCATCTATCGAGCATAAACATTTTGAAGGATCTTAAGTTCGATTGAAAATTTGAGTCCCACAAATTGAGCAACGAACAAAACCCTCATCTGTTTTTGAAAAGGCGCAAAGGTGACAAATATCATTCGACATTTCACCAGAAACTCACGAACAGCGATTATCCGGATTGTGGCAGCATGAACTGCTTCAAGTGTCGGTGCAGCGCAGCCCGACCGTTCCTTTCACTCCGATGGGTCGTCTTCAATCACGCCCGGGCATCTCCGGAAGTAACCCGGAATCTGCTCCTGTTCGCGCCCCATTCTTCGACCCCTGACACGCACCATTGCCCCTAATTTGTGCATCTCGGTGGCGGCGGGTTGGCTGCTTGTTGCCAAAGCCCTCGTGCAGTCCCACTTGGATCACACCGCAGCTGTTCCCTCGCTGGTTCTGGTTCATTGTGTGCGCAAGCGCGCCACAGTCTATGTACATGCATCACTGATATCTGGTGCGTTGGGATGCCAGAGACTTCAGGTCGCCACGAGGTACCCTTATAGAGATACGTAATGATAACTTGATGGGAATGTGTATTTGAAGATTCTCCCAACTTCGGTGATGAGTCGTGTGGCATGACATACGTCTATACATCTGGTCTATCAAATACTCTACAGTCCGTCTTTCTCATGATAACCTATTCTAGAAAAACCACCAATTACACCTAAGCTCCGGTAAAGCAACGCCACCAGTGCTAATCATTAATCGCGTATCGTTTTCGCGGCATGGAATTTTAATGCGATCCATCGTCAGCTTCGTCAGCATTAATTGTACCCCTCACTTTTCCTCGGGGGTGGCCGAGCCCTCGACATGATTGCCGCCGTGGTCGCTGGTGGCCTTGGAGGCAGGACGGTGGTGCTCGGTAGTGGTGACATCGGTGTCCTGGCGCATCATAGCACCGCCCTGGACGTGGCTGGCTCCGCCAAAGAGCTTGTCCATCTCCTCGAGCGGGACACCCTTTGTCTCCGGGATGAGGAAGAAGACGTAGCAGACGAGAAGGCAGTTGATGCCGGCGAACATGTAGAAGGCGTAGAAGCCACAGTCCTCGAGGAAAAGAGGGAAAAATTGTTGCACGATGGCGTTGGCAATGTTCTGCGTTTGTCCCGCCATGCCTACGCCTTGTGCTCGAACGTTGAGCGAGAAGATCTCAGAGCTCCAAATCCAGGTGACGGCACCCCACGATGGCTTGTAGAAGAATATGAAGAGGAAGAGGAGGAATACAATCGCAACTCCGACTGGGTATGATTTGGCGCCCTCAGCATCGGTCGGGGTTTGCGAGCCCACGGTGGCCACGATGAGCATGCAGCATGCCATGCCTTAAGAAATGTTAGCTATTGGAACACAGAGGGAGCTGCTAAGCAAGACTGACCGGCACCGCCAATGATGAACAATACTTTTCGTCCCCATCGCTCAACGATCCAGGTTACATTGAGACAGAACAGAATGGAGAGCGTGGCGTTCAGCGCATTGATGAGAGCAATGGTGGACGAATCGCCAAAGACACCTTGGTAGATCTTGGTGGAGTATGTTGTCAAAGATCCCTGGCCGGTGAGCTGTTGACCAGCGTTCATGCCGAGCGCAAGTAGCAGCCTCTTGCGGACACTCTTGTCCTTCCAGAGAGCTGCGTAGCCTGACGAGGTTTCCTTGCTGTTCCTCTCGAACTCGACGGCCTGAATGATGGTCTGCAATTCTTCCTCTGCCTCTTCCGAGCTGAAACGGGTTGCCATGAGCGAGCTTCGAGCCTTCTCAAGCTTGTTGTTCTTGATGCACCTGTGACAGATGGCTGTCAGCAAGATGTGTTATCTGGATGAAGTAGAGTCCCAATTTGACTTACCACCTAGGCGAGGAGGGAAGACCTGGGAGGACGCAAAGCACGTAAATTGGAACCATTAGCTGGAAGATACACACGATCCTCCAGTCCCAGTTCGCTGGCAGACGGTCGAGGTATTTCGTGCAAGCAAAGTTGATCCAGAAGGCGAAGAAAAGCCCGACACTACCGAGTTGTGTCAGTCAAATATGACCCAAGCGTGGGGAAACATAAAAGCTTACCTGTATGCAACCTGCCAAAATGTCATGACGATTCCGCGGATCTTGGCAGGCGTGATCTCTCCGATGTAAGAAGGTCCTGCAGCTACAATTCTTTTAGCAGTGTTGGGCCTATCGAAATCTGTGTGCTGGGTAAAGGACAGTGGGTTGTGTTCAATACGTACATAGAGCGATGCCTTGGCCAACGCCGTTGACGGCACGACCCACGATAAAGCATGCGATTTGACCCCGAGGAGTGCATGTCTCCAGGATTGCGCTGATCATGATGAGAATTGTTCCAATACCCATGGCTGTTTTCCGGCCCAGAAAGTCGGCTACTGGAGCTGCAATGAACCATCCGCTGATGATGGCACAGACGGAGTAGGCTGTATTGACACCTCCCACCAGATTGGGTCCAGGATTGCCCATCCAATCGAGCCAGGCGTCGGAGCCTTGGACGGCGTTGAAGACGGAGGCGTCGAAGCCGTAATATGAGTTACACATGGCTGCGGAGAGTGCGCAGAACCTTGATTGAGACGTTTATTAGCCCAAAAATGTCTAGGAGTTTTCAGAATTTAAGCGGCGCAGGTCTGACTTACCAGGCATATCCTTTACGCCCCATGATTGCCATCTTTGCGAGATTTTGGTGTGGCTAGATGCAAGAGTATGTTGTCTAGCAAAAGCTTTGGTGATGAGATGAGAGTCAACAGAGTTTGGAATGACCATGGAGAAGAGTCCAGTAGTCCAGATATCGGCTCCATGGAAGTCTGAACCCCGGACATAATAAAGGCATCCATAGTGCCCCATGGGGAGGGAAGACACGGCGGAGTGTAGTTGATGATACGAGTACAGCACCTGTCGCAGGGAGCAGATGATGGGCGCATAGCATGACGCCTACAGGGGCAGTTGTTAAGCGGCACACACCGCTTGGCTGTCAATGGCGAGGTTTGCTGGGCGGGCTGGACCAAAGCGGCTTAACAGCAGGAGGTACTTTGCGACTTAGTAACGTGTTGTTGAGGAAAGTCTCGCTGAGAGTGGAGTGACTCCAGAGTTCTTCCATCAATCGCAGCGGACGCGGCTGTGGCCGAATGGGCCCGAAAAAAGACATGCACGAAGTCGATCCATGATGGATCACAATCCAAGGGTCCTCCTCATCCTCTGGCCGCGGTCGACGTTCCCCGTTTTCTGGGTAGCCGGGATAGCGCACAAGGCGTCTCTGGGTGTTTTTTTTCTCCCCCTGGCAGAGTCTGGCAAAACCGGCGCGCCGGATTTAGTGGTGGCCCACCGTCGAGGCTCGCCATTCGGGCCGTTCGATGGTGCCCTGAGCAAGCGTCCAAATCAAGTCTGCGAAGGCCTCAGTCGCGGGTCCCCACTGAGGGTCCACCCCTCCGCAAAGTTCCCCCATACCAGCACCGCAGCTCTGGTGGATGGAGATGGAGACAATGCTCGCCTCCACGACAGTCCCCGCCCCCGGAATCCCAAGAGCTCCCCAGGTCGGGCTTGGAACAATCTCGCCGGGAACACGAGGTGAATTGGACTGCCCCAGCATGAGCGAGTCGTCCTCTGCAACCTGTGACGTTGAGGACATGGGTCCAAATTTTCGAGCTGGAGGTGCTGAGCTACCGTCGCGCAATCCGACGTTGGGATCGCCAGTATTCGGCAGCCCAGACCGGGCAATTCTTATCGCCCAGACTGCGGCAGCGGCCGGAGACGGAGTGTTTTGGTCGAGTCCAGACAACGATACCAAGAAATCCAAGGCCAGAGGCAGATACGCAGGATGTGGTGCCACCCGGGAGAGATCTCAGGGATCATGTGTCGGATCAGTCATTACCAAGGCGGCATCTTTTATTCCATCTCTTGCAGTGCTGGTGCTGGTGCTGTTGGTCGACATGGTCGACATGGTCGACATGGTCTTTTTTTCGCCTGGGTTGTGCCTGGGTTGTGCTCTCGGGTGGGCCCAAATTGTGGTCTCATCGGAACCACAAGCCCCAAGCCGCTTGCGTGTTGGAAGGTAGGCGCTTGGCGTGTGGCCTTACCGAAGCCAAGCTCAGTTGACAGAATTGGCACAGGGGATCTCCTCATGGGTCTTGCTTGTCGTGAGCTCGCCACCATCGGGCGGTTTGCCGAGACCCTCCACCTTACTCCCAGCCTCTGGGTGGAGGGAGGGTTAGGGTGTCCGCCCTGGCTTCCACCACGGTCAAGTCTGCAAGGTCAAGTCTGCAACTGCAGCTACGTTGCCTACCACCTAGGGTCAAGGAACAGCCACAGCCACCAAAGGTCCACATTCAAGCGATGATGAATCCCGTACCATCATGCCACCTGGATATTTGAGAACAATTTCCCACCAAGGAACTGATTTCAGACGGACCTGACGTCACATACTGCTTCGCGAGATGGGTCCGCGGCGTACCGCGGCTGGTGAGCAGGTGGGTGCTGATGCGCAGACCACACTACTGTCGGCAGCCGACTGTGACTTTATCAAGGAATTGCAGCAGTCCCTGTCTGCAGAAGCGGCAAACGGCCGAGGCTGTGGGGGGCTCCTCACGGCCATACTTCATCACTTGGATCGTTTCAGGGAACAGATCCACGCTGACGGTGCTGGGGGAACTAAACATGCTGTAAATGTCTGGGGTCCAGTCATAGCCGAGGCACATACATCGCGTGGGAAGACCGAAGTCACCGTCACTGGTCCAGGTCCTGAGGATCGCTTTCACGTACCCGCCAGCGGTCCTGAGGATGCCTCGCACACGGTAAGCCTGTGCATCACGCCTAGCTGGTTGCCACACTCAGTTTGGAATTCTCTAATGGCAGGCTTCCCAGGTTGCATTTGTTGCTGGAGTGGATGCTGCCGTAAGTGGTTACCACTCACGGAAACTTTCGCATAATCATACTTACGATCCAGTGCCGGGCTATCAAAGACATGCACAATCACTGCACGATAGTCTCTCAGAAACGCCAGGCGCTTGAGGCAGCACAGAGTCGTCTCAAGTGAGTCTCCTCAGTCTTGCTACACATCTTTAAGTCTTACTTGGCAACGAAGCTGACGGGATTGTAGGCAGCCAGCCGAATCGACAGTGAACCAACACATCAGACTTCTTCGTCAGCATAACAAAGTCAAAGATGTTGGCCAACAACTCATTGGTCTGAATGCCGACAATAGCGGTGTTCCCGTCGGGTCACTCTACGCCGACGAACACTATGGAGTGGGACCCAAGGATTAGATCATCAAGTCTTGCAATCTCTGTGCCAAAATGGTTTGCTTGAGGTAGTCGCCGAGTCTTATCGCTCACCTGACAAGGCTATCCTTCTCGACCTCACGCCGCTGGAGAGGCCGAGAATCCTCTCCGCCGCCTTCTCCGCGACCGATAGGATCGTACCCGTTGGATTCGCCGTGACCATCCCGGGCATGATGCTTGCATCTACCACAAAAAGGTTGTCAGTTCCATATACTCGTGTGTCAGCGTCGACAACAGCCTGTCCCTGAGTGTCGGCTCCCGTTCTTGCCGTGCCCATGAGATGGATTCCACGGCGTGCTGTGATGCTGATGGCAACCTGAATGAGTATCAATTAGCCACACCTCCCATACATCATCTCCCGGAAGTCCTCAATCATAGCGACTTCGACCACGAGATCGGACCACTTTCGGCAAGCGGGGCTTCACTCACGCTGTTGACATATTCCATGACAGTCTGATTGGTAGTTGGCTTCACCAGTCTGATCTCCGGATTCGCCTTCAGGGCAGCTATCATGCGTTCGCCTGGTATTACACAGGCTTTCTTATCGTCGTCCGTCCGGAAGTACGGAATCTCCGCATACGAAATCGTCAACTGAGAGGCACTTCATGTCAGCTCGCGACCAAGGAATGCATGCTATTCTGGTCGATAATAAGAAGGCCAATCTCTCACATTCGGGTCTATGGCCAGACGACCAACAGAGGAAGAGCCGCGCCCCACAAATTGTGACAATGTTAAGATATTATAAGGAGGTCCAGGATTCTGAATTCGCGTTGTCCATTGAATCTGCCTCGGCTTGCCATCCGAGAATTGAGACCCGTCGAGAGCTTCCCATGCCACTTTTGGCTGTTAGAAGAAAGCCTGTCTGTTTGGTGTCGGCCATGGAGAGGATGGAATACGAGGCGGAAGAGGATGGACTACTCACTCGGGCCATGGTTATTGGGCGGACCTGCTAGCATTCCATTGCGGTCCTGAAGATACTGCTCGACATCAGTCTGCACAGGGTTGGCCCATATTTCATTTGACCAGTCGTAGTTCTTGACAGAAGGGTGTGAGATCTGGAAGTCGGTAACCTGATGGTCTTTGAGATTCTCCCCAACCGGTAGCCGAAGCCATTGAGTCTTGTCAATGAAAGTCGATCCATCAGATTCTGAGTTGGCCACAACCTGCAGCTGCTCATCAGGACCGACGCCACTCCGGAACAGGATCTTTGGGGACCCAAAATACCCAGCAGAGAGGATGACACGCCCCGTGCTGGCAGTGACGTTGACAACGCCAGCTCCACGGGAATTCAACTCCAACTCAACACCTGTAATCCGGCTGCCCTCGCGGACCACACGTCGCACACTAGTATCTGTCCACAAAGCGAAGTTGGGCCTTGACCTAGCGGTCTCCAGGTACGTGTCCACGGGCCCATTGCGGTACCCGTACTTGTAGTGGTAATTCGCATAACTAAACGTTCCATTTCTCTCGTCCGGGACCTCATTCGCCGTCACATTCTTCCAGCCAGCTGCCGCTAGCGCAGCAGACACGACATTGTACCCTTCCGGGCTGTATAAGATTCCATTCGGTGACGGGCGATCCGTAGCGGTCATGCGCGAGAACGCACGATTAATAGCAGCCTGCATGTCCGCGGACTTCCAGCCGTCCGGGTATCCGTTCTCATCAAAGTGGTCCGCGGGCGGACGCCACCACAGGGCCGAGTTCACAGCCGTCGAGCCGCCAAGGACGCACCCTGCCGGGTTGTCGGCCTGGTCGCTGCAAACAATATTATGCATACTCGACCAAAAGTACTGCGCTAATCCGGGGACGTCGAAACGGGTCAGGTTGGTGCCATTCAGCCACCCTGGGCGCCAGTTGTCAAAGGGCAGAGCGGCAGTCTCTACGTTGGGAATCCATCGCCCTGATGTTGGCGGGCCTCGCTCGATCAGCAGGACGGTGTGCCCGGCTTCGGACAGCCTGTCGGCGACGACTAGTCCTGCCGCGCCTCCGCCGACAACTATATAGTCGTAGGACCCATTGCCAGGCTGTGCATTTGAATTTGCAAGATGCTGCGCCAAGACGCCGTTGGCTTTGCCCAAGGTTAGTATTCGTCAATCCCGCGAAATCGAGTTGTAGAGACTTAACAGAGATATAGCACTACAAACAGCAACATAATCCTGTTGTCCTCACACTTGAAATCGCATGAGTATAATGTAATAGGGATTGTATGTACAATTATGGGCGTGAACACAATCTTTTTCATCTACAGCCCCTGTAACTAGCATCGAGTTTTATAGCCTGGCATTGTATCGGCTAAAGGTTGAGCCAAGCTGGGCAGAACTCTAAACAATCGAACCGCATGAAATTGCCCACAACCGAAAGCTTATTAACAGGGAGAGTTGACTACCCCTCTCAGGGGCTCGAAATTACAGGTCTATGTCAAGTATTTCCAAGCATAACAACCGATTCATCCTGCATGTCTGAATTGAACTGCCCTTCTGCTGGCTATCTGGCTACGCCTTTCAGTTGGCAACATTTCGACCATAAGTGGGCGACCTAACGGCCCCCGCGGTTTGAGAGGCTGGACATTATGCTCTGACAATCGGATGAATCTTTCTGACAATCTGCACCATATCAGCCCCTGGAGCTACACACATCAAATCCAACCGCGCTGGATTCTGTGAGATCATCATTAGTCAAAAGATGTCTCTCACTCATACCCTAAGAATAGGCGACATGTAGGTCAATATCAAGCCTCGAATGATGGAATATGAGTTTCGGTCAGGAACCTCACCGACCGAGGCCCTTCGGAAAAGAACCTTACGCTCACGGCTAGGTAGATAGGTCAAATATTCAATCAACCTTGGAAGCTAACAGGGGAGTTTTCTGGATGGTGGGTCGATAATAAGTAAGTTGGGTGGCCCACATCCCGACCACCCCCTGATTCCGACTACTTTTCACACCTAAAATCCACTAAAATCGCATTTTTTATATCTACTGTATAATTTACTATAATAATAAAATAAGTACTATTAAATAGCTTTAAATTCCCTTATTAATATTAAAAATATATAAAAAGTTTAAATAAAGTTTAATATTATTATTAGTATTTTTAAAGTTAAGAAAAATAAAATATTAAAAAGATTACTTAAATTTATAATTCTACTTTATAATTTATCTATAGTTAAAAGTTATTATTTTATACTAATAGTTATAGTATTAAGCTATACCTAGTCTTTAATACTATTTATACTAGTATTATTAATAAGCTATTAAAGTAATAGTACCTAGGTATAGGTCTTATATACTACTAGGAATAACTTCTCTTTTAGATTAATTATTAAAGTCTTTTAACTAGGTAGGTAGAGTATATAGCTAGTAGTTATACTACCTATTATAATAACTAATCCTATTAAGAGTAAGGGTTTAAGCCCCTTTATTTAAAAATTATTTAGGTTTTAGTAGAGCTTCTTAAGTAAAAAAATAGTTATATAAAATTTAAGGTAACTAGGTAAGCCTCTATCTAACTAATAGGATAAAAGTAGAATTTCTTAATATCTCTTTATTATACTAAGTTATAAAGTATATACTCTTCTATACTATTTAATTTTTAGGCTTTTTATAAGATCTTACTCCCTTTCTAAGTACTTAGAGCTCTATAGAAGGCCTTAGGGGGGGTAGTAATAGTACCTAGGTATAGGTCTTATATACTACTAGGAATAACCTCTCCTTTAGATTAGTTATTAAAGTCTTTTAGCTAGGTAGGCAGAGCGTACGGCTAGTAGTTACGCCGCCTATTATAATTAGCTTATTAAGGTTAAAGCTATTATAGACTATAGGTATCCTAGTCTAACGCTATTAAGTACTATATATAAGTACTATTACTGTATAACTTAGGGCTTTAAGTTAGCCGAAATGGGCAATGATAAAAAAGCCGCCATTGCCCTGACTGCTATGTAAATTTAGCTGTAAATCACCTAGCTAGGTACTTAGGCGCTTCTAGACACCGTACTCTCGTAGGACACGTATAGGTTCTAGCTAGAGTTATAACATATATAAATATACACATATATATATACATATATAAATATATATATAAAATTTATATACGTATATATATATATATACTATATTTATATATATATATATATATATATATAGTTATAAAGGACTATTACGTAATTAAAAATCTTAGTTAAATTTAGTAAAAGTCGAAGATTAATATAGTATTTCTTTTTATATTTATAAGATTTTTATAAGTTAAAATAATACTAATAAAAGATTAAAAGTTTATTTAAAAA
>JUJX01000465.1:3965-19646 GCA_000800745.1 Diaporthe longicolla
GGGGTGAGCAATGATACCGCCCAGTCTTCTCATAGATTCAAAACACTGGACCAATTTAAGCCAAGTATAGGTTAAGGCACATTTTCATGTTGCAGTTGTTGCGGGTGCCCGTAGCGCGTTTCTGTAGAAATATCTTAGACCGCATTGGCCTGGTTTTCTTCCAGGCACAATGAAGTAGCTTAGTTTTCTGTCTAAAATGTTGCAAAGGTTAGGCTATGGTTTGACGGAATTTGAAGTTGATACTATCGGATGCCCCGTCTCCCATCTTCTATAGACATCTGCATGGGATTCAGAAGTGTCCAAGTAGGTATCTTACAACAAGTCTGACATGTACTAGTAGTAAGCCTGTTCAGTCAAGGTTGGGTGAAATCGGTATCAGTAGTGCAATACCCCGGACTCGGGTAACCAGCTCCAAAGTTCAAATGTGACAGGTGAGCAATAATTATAAGATTTTTAACTTTATATTTAAAAGATATTGAATTTATTTATATTACTTAATTTTATTATATTTATATAGACTTTATATATCGTTTTAGTTCCTCTATTAAGCTAGAATCTATAATAAAAGAAGATATAATAAAAGAAGACACAGTAGAAGAAGACACAGTAAAAGAAGACACAGTGACTTTGCAATTCTCTGCAACCTGTCTGTGGCCAGAAGTCGCCATTCTGCGCTAGCAGCCGTAGCGTTGGGCCGTGCCCGTCGAGGTTGATGCCATCGCGGGCCGCGAGCTAGTCTGACGCCGTCGAGCACTACGTGAAAGTGCCATCGCTGTGTGACTTAGGGAAGTTGACCGAAATGGGCAATGATAAAAGCCGCCATTGCCCCGACTGAGGTTCTGGCTCTGCTTAAACACACACCTATCTGGCTAAACCGAGCGACACGACCTTCTTACGCTGCGTTTATTATATTTATAAATTATTATTTAAGAATTAGAATTAATAAAATATTAAAAATAAAATTAATATTTTTAAAATAAACGTTTTTAAGAAAATATTAAAGTTTTTAAATATATAAACTCTTTTTATAAAAGAAAGTTACTTTATAATTATTATTTTACTTTTTATATTAATTTTAAGTTTTAAAATAAAGTTTATTAAGAAAGGTTTTTAAGAAAGGGTTTTAAGAAAGGTATATATTATAAAGCTTTAGGGTAGGGTACTTAAAGTTATAGTAGGTTATATGCTAAATCTACTATATTAGGTAGGCGAACTATAGAAGTTCGGTGGGTGTACTGTGACTGCTAGAAGAGCACCGTGACTTGCCACGACCTAGTTTTCTTGGAATCCAACTGCTCTGGTTAGCTTATACCCTTGCTGCGATGTTGCGGTGCTCTTCTAGTCGCTAAAGAGATATGAGATGGAGCTTTAAGCCTTCGTCTACTAGCCACCGCCAAAGTTCATGCACGCTTTAACACATATTTGCCGTCGGCGGTCATTCCATGTCACTTGCAATTACAGCCAACACACGATGCAAGGGCACCTGTGTGGTGTGTGTGCCTGTCAGAAAAGGGTCCTCTTGCGCAAAAGTTTCCATGCCGATAAATGTGAGATCCCTTGTATTACCATGTGGAGATCACAGAAATAGCATCCTCTAATTCCAAGATTGACTGCCTCGGTCGCTGACGCCCTAGAGGTGAAGGTTGCCCCCTGATGCCCTTCTTCTACTGACCCTGGCCCTGATTCTAAGGATACGGCTTCTGCGCCCCACCCAACAGGGTATCTCTGCACGTTGATTGCAGGTCAAGGACCATCGCCTGTCAGCCTCCCAGCTGTCCAACAACCGTACGAGGTCAGAGCGTATAAACGCATGCCGGCCGCGATTGGCGGCGTTACAAGGCAAGTTGGGTTGGCGGCTGCGCTGCACCGGGAGAGCGTGCCAAGATCCACAAGGTCCCCACGTGAGCCGACCGAGAGATGTGAGGGCTGTTGGAAGGTGCAAGTCTGGGCGCACGGGCCACTGCCCTACTATAACTAACACCTTCTAAGCGTTCCTGTAGCGAGAGGAATTTCTTCCTTATATAATAATTAACTATTGTTTACTTCTATTACTTTATTAGGTTATAAGCCTAGTATTACTTAATATATCTTAAAATATTAGGATATTATTAATACCTTATCTATATAATTATTTCTATACCTAAAACTATTAGAATTCTATTATTATAAGTCTTTATAAGATTAGAGCTATATTCTATTATTATACCTTATAATAGCTACTATAATTATCTATAACTTATAATAATATTATTCCTACTTTAGTTAGTAATATTATCTATATATATTTTAAATCTATTTAAATTTATTTATCTATTATTTAAAGCTTATTATTCTATACTAATTAGTACTAATAGCTAAAATAAAACCTAGATAATTTTAAATATTATTTAAAACTAAATATTATATAAAATAACTATTAATTTTAAGCTTAATCTATTATTATTACTAAAGCTTAATTTAAAGGGTAAGAATTACCTAGATTAGTATTCTACCTAGAATAAGGTATTCTAATTTATAGACTTTAGTAAAATTATTACTAGTGTTAAACCTTAATCTAAAGGTAGTAATAAACTAGTAATATAGTAATAATCTAATAATTAAGTATTTATAATACTCTTAAGTATAATCTATTCTAATTTAATAATATATATTATATTATATAAGAGTTTAGCTAGTATTTAAAAAACCTTTAAAGATTAATTTAATTATAATATTAATAATTTAACTATTTATTTATTTTATTAACTTACTAACTTATAATATAAAAATAGAGCTAACTTATAGGCTTACTTAAATACTTTCTAAAGTTTATAGACTAGGCTCTATTTTAGGATATTAATATTAAATTAGTTAGTAAGGAAATTAATAAAGAACCTTTTTAAGAATAATAAGGTAAAAGGCTCTTTCTTTTTAATAACTTTACCTAACTTTATAGATAATATTATTAATAACCTTAGTAGCTAAAATATCTTAAAGTTTTCTAATATTAAATTTAAAATAATAAATATTATTATTTAAATAAAAGTTAAATAGTTAGAAGCTTACTATATATTAACTTTTTAGAAAAAGTTAATACTAATTAGTATAAAGAGACTTAGTAAATTAGTACTAATTAGTATTAATTTATTAAAGAAATCTATTAACTTATTAAAAAAGGAGTATATTTAGTATTATATTTAAACTTTATTTTTATTAGCTATTTATATATAGATTATAATTAATTAGTAAGATATAAAGAAAAGTAGTAATAGAATAAAGGATAGAAATAGGCTACTATTAATTATATTAATAATAATATTATAGAAATCTTTAATAATAAAGTTAATAAAGATAATAAGGTAATAGTATTCTATACTAATATCTTAATATATACTATAAAACTTCTATTATTTAATAATATAAGTAATTTATTCTAGATTTTTAATTCTAATATTTTAAAGTATATATTAAGATATATAGAGGACTTTAGTATAATATAACTATAAAGTAGAGTAATTACTATTACTAGTAGTACTTAACTATTTATAGAAGGTGTTAGTACTATAAATATCCTTTTATAACTTTTTAATAAATTAATTATTAAGAATTAATTTACTAATATACTCTATAGTTAAAGCCTAAGAAATACTTATCTATTTAATTAAATAATAGTATAAATCTAGTATTACTTAAATACTTAAAGAAATAATATCTTCTTAATATTAAAAGATAATAAATTAAAAGTAATGTAGGTGAAATTTTAGTAAGGTAATTTTAAGATTTAGACTATTAAAAATAAGTTAGTCCTCTTTTTAATATATAAGGAATTCTATAAGGTATTTAAATATAGTAATATAAATAAAGCTATTACTTAATATCTATATACTAATAGTAATCTAGTCCTTTTAAAGCTAAAAGTATTTAAATATAAACTATATAAACTTACTAAATCTATTAGATAATATCTAAAACTTTTATTAGAATACTAGTTAATAGCTCTATTTAAACTAGTATACTTTAACTTATTTAGATATTTTTTAATAAAGTTACTTAAAAACTCTTAATATTTTATATTATTTATTAATAACTATACCTAATACTACTAAGTTTATTTTATAAAAAAGAAAGATAATATACTAAATATTTTTAATAAGTTTATTAATATTATTAAAATATAGTTTAATACTAAACTTAAGGTTTTTACTTTAAATAATAAGGGTAAATATATTAATAAAAAAACTAGTAGAATCTTTAATTAATATAAAATTATATAAAGGAAGTTACTCTTAAGATATTATAAATTAAATAGTATACCTAAATAGTATATATAGATAATTATTATTAATATAAAACTATAGATTTATAATAAAGATTTTCTTTACCTCTAGCCTAAATTAATTACTTACTTAGTTTATCTTTAAAACTATAAACTATATTTAAACCTACTATATTATATTATACTTTATAAAATACTATAAAAGTAGAAACCTAGAATTATATACTTTTAACTCTACTTTTAGCTTTACTATCTTTATATTTTAATAGAAGCTAGAAAGCTAGGAATAAAGTATAATAACCCTACTAGTAGGTTCCCTTAGGGCTATAAAAGGGGACTTAAAGCCCTAATGTAGAAGGAGCGAAGGGGGGTAAAAATTAGTCTTACTATAAACTACTACTAATAATAAGAGTCTTCCCTCTAACTATTATAGGTCTATTATATCTAGTAAATATACTTATAATAATTCTAATTCTTCTTTATAATACTACCTATAATACCCCTATAAACTAATCCTATAAAGGGAGTATTCTAAGTAAGTTAGAGTAATAGGGAAGGGAGTTTAGGTACTATTTAAATAGAAAAAGCCTTATAACTATAGTAAGAAAATTAGTATTTATAAGACTAACTTAACCTCTTACTAGCTACCTAATTAGTCCTAAAGAAATAACTAAAGGACCTTAAGCTAGCTAATATTATAATACTACCTATAGATTACTCCTTATAATAGTATAATAGCTAGATAATAGACTTTAAATAAGTATATATCTCTTAGCCCTAATCCCTCTATAATAACTATATAAAGGTAATCTATACCTTAAATTATATAGATAAAGAATACTAAAACTACTAAAATATATATATAAAATCTTAAATTAAAGATAATTACTTAGCCTTTAACTATTATAAGTAGAAGGATTTCTAGACCTTTAGTATAAATTATAAGAAAGACCCCTAGAATATTACTAAGTCTATTTAAACCTTACTAAATAACACCTACTAATAGGAGAAATAAGACCTATAGAGCTTTTACTAGTACCTTAAAACCTTTAAACTAAAATAAAAACCTTATAATAACTAAAAATAGATAGATTTCTTCCTTTCCTAACTTATTACTTAGCTTTTAAGCTAAATTTATATAACCTATATAATAAATCTACTTAAAGAATAGAATAAAATAGTTATACTAGCTTAAATAATCTAGGTTAATATACTAAAATAAGTAAAAAAATAAAAATAAAAGAAAATAAACTAAGTTAAAGAGAGAACTATAGAAACCCCTAATAAGAAGTATAAAGGAATACTATCTAAATCTATACTAAATAAAAGAAAGGGAAGTTTTAACCCTACTTATATATAATACTATATAGACTAAAGCTATAGAGGCTAGGCTAGATAGAGTATAAATATTAGAGATTAAAAACCCTTTAGAAACTTTAATAAATTATCCCTTATATAGAATCCCTCTAATAAATATAGTAACCCTATAAAATACTTTTACTATAAAAATACTTTTTATTATTTAAACTAATACTTAATACCTATAACTACTAAAGTCTAAGTAAATAGTATAAGGGGATAAGGAACCCCTTATTCCTAAAAATATTATAAAAGCTAGGGATTTAGAGGAGCTTAAAGTAAAGGCTCTTTAAACTCTTATCTAAAGGATAACCCTTCTATTTAAGGATAACTATACTTAAAGGATCTAATAGTAAAGGTAAAGAATACCTTTATAATCTTAGACTAAATAACTATAGAAAGGGGCTTAAAATAGATAAAGATAAATTTTAATACCTAATTCTAGGTTAATTTAGTTAGTATTTTCTTTATAAAATAGTACTAATTCCTAAAGTTATCTAAAGCTTTAGTATCCTTAATTAGTATTTAATATCTTAGTATCCCTACCTTTAATATCTACTAAATCCCTATTCTATTATATAACTATTATAGAAACTATAAAGAGGTAATTTAAAACTATATTATAGTAGAATATTACTACTCTAAATCTATAATCCTTCTAAGGATTTTAGGGTTAGAAGCTTTCTATCTAAAAATAAAATACTTTTTAAAAAACTAGTAGTTAAAGTAAAATAGTATCTATACTAAGGAATAGTCTTTATAGGCTTTTTATAAAGGCTTAAAAAGAACTATAATCTATTACTCTATAGTCCTTTTAAAAGGACTCCTAGAACCTTATAAGGTTTTTAAATAGGATTTTTAAAATCTAAAAGAAATAAATAAAGTTAAGAAATCCCCCTTAGATATTACTAAACTATACCTTTATTTTAAAAAGCTTAAACCCTTTTTTATTAAAGAATAAATAAAAAGCCTCCCTTTAAAGTAAATAGCGAATTATACTATTAATTTATTCTCTAAAACCTTACTACCTTTTCTTTTACTATAACCTTTATCTAAACTAGAATTAAAAGTACTATAAGAATAGCTTAAAGAAAGCTTAGCTATAGGATAAATTATTTTAAATAAAAACCCTATAAGGGCTTTAATTTTATTTATACTAAAAAAGAATAGGATATTATATTTATATATAGACTATTAAGTATTAAATAATATTACTATAAAAAACTAGTATCCCTTTCCTTTAATATTTAAGATTTTAAACTAGTTATCTAATACTTAGTTCTTTTCTAAGATTAATTTAACTAATATATACTATTAGATTTAAATATAAGAAGGGGATAAATAGAAGACTACCTTTTAAATATATTATAGTTACTATAAATTCTATATTATACCTTTTAAGTTAATAAATACCCCTACTACTTTTTAATCTTTTATTATAGAAGTTTTAGAAGATTATATTAATATCTATATAATAGTATATTTAGATAATATTTTAATTTTCTCTATAAATAAAGATAAGTATAAGAAGTATTTATAAACTATTATTAACTATCTAGTTATAGCTAAGTTATATAGTAATATAAAGAAATATAGCTTTTTCTAAAAGAAAGTAGAATTCTTTAGTTTTATTATTAAATTAGATAAGGTATAAATAGACTTATCTTAAATTTAAATAATCTATAAATAGCCTTTACTATAGATATTTAGAGATATATAAGTTTTCCTTAGGTTTTATAATTTCTATTATAGGTTTATTAAAGGTTATTTAAAGGTTACTTATCCTTTAAATAATTTATTAAAAGGGATAAAGAATAGATAAAAGCTAAATAAGGTTAATATACTTTCTTTAGAAATATCTACTATATAAAAAGCCTTTAAAGACTTTAAAATAAGGTTTTAATAGGCCCTACTCCTCTAATACTTTAACCTTTTACTATCTACTTAAGTAGAATATAATATATTAGATAGAATAGCTACCTTAGTAATCTTTTAATAGTATCTTTAGAGAGATAAGTATATTTAATACCTAGTTATATTCTAGTTTAGGTAGTTTATAGAGGCTAAACTTAATTAGATTATCTATAATAAGAAGTTAAGTATTATTATAGAAAGTTTTAAATATTAGAGATAATATTTTAAAGGGGCTTATAAGCTTATTATTATTCTTTCTAACTATTATAACTTTAAAAGATTTATAGATTAAAAAGAACTAATTTAGAAATAGATTTAATAGCTTATATATCTCTTAGAATTTAATTTTATAATTAAGTATTATTTAAAGAAGATAAACTTTATAAATATACTTTTATAAAAGCTAGACTATATATTCTTTAAAAAGCTAATAAACTTAGAGTAGATTCTAATATTAAAATTAAAAATAGCTATAGCTATAAAATAGAAGGGATAAGATTCCCTTAAAGTTTAACTACTATATAGCTAGGAAGCTATAGTAAAGGGTATAAAAGTATTAGAGAGATTAGAATATAATCCTCCTTTAACTAAGTATTAGCTTAACTTTATAAAGCTATTATTAAAGTAGGTTATTTTAAAAGTCTAAGCTTAAGTATATACTATTAGTACTAGTATAATATACCCTAGGCCTCACTCTCTACTAATAGAGTTAATATATAAAGCTTAAGAATATAACCTAAACTTTTAAAAAGAGGTATTAAAAGTTAATTTAGTTAGCTTAGAAGAGTAGATAGAATTTAGGTATAAAGTTTAAAATAGACTCTTATACTAGAAGGGATATATATATATATTAGAATAAGAAGTATTAAAGTAAGAAATCTTTTAAATCTACTATAATAAGCTACTAAGTAAGTATTAAAGTTAATTAAGAACTTAAAACCTTATTAAATAATACTTTTACTAGCCTAGTCTAAAAGCCTTTATAGTAGAGTATATATACTTATATATAATATACTAATATAACTCTACCCTATACTATTACCTATATAAAGAGCTTACTTTACTCTTAATTCTCTTATAATTAATATAAGAATTAAATATAGATTTTATTATAAGACTTTTAATAACTATAGTAGAGTAGTAAGAAATAGATATAATCCTTATAATTATTAACTAATTTAGTAAGATAAGTTTCTTCTTTTCTATAAATAGTATAGTTAATATAGTTAAGCTAGCTATAATCTTTTATAAGGGAATTAAGTACTAATATAAACCTTTTAAAGGGATTATTACTAATAGAGGTATTATATTTACTAGTACTTTTTAGAAATTACTATATAATTAAGAGGGAATTAAGAATAGATTTACTATAGTATATTATCTATAAAGTAATAGATAGATAGAGAGAATAAACTAGATATTAGAATATTATTTAAAGGTATTTATATATAAAAACCCTTAGAATTAGCTAAACGTCCTACTTATAGCCTTCTTTACTTATAATTCTATAATAAACACTATAATTAAAAACTTACTATTTATAGTACACTATAGATACTAACTATCCTTTATAATACTTTTAGATAAATAGTTTACTAAAGCTAGTATACTATAAAGGGAGGTATTAGTAGTATAAGACTAGCTAGAGAAGCTAGAAAGAATAAGAAGTAAATATAAAAAGAGCTAGAAATATATAATAGAAACCTACTTTTAAAACTATAATAAATAATATAAACCTATTAAGTTTAAAATAGGCTAATAAATAATACTATTAATAAAATACCTATTACTAAAATATAAAAAGTTAATATCTAGAAAGGTTAAGCTTTTTTAAATTACCTACTACTTTAATAAATAAGTATACTAATTAGAGCTTCCTAAGAAGTACTTTTAAATATATAATATCTTTTATATTAGTTAACTAAAACTTTAGAATATAAGGGTAGAGGAAGACTTAGTGAATAGAGAGGGAGACCTTTTAGATTTAGAGAATAAGAAAGTAGAATAGGAATTAGAGAAGCTTTAAGACTATTAGGAATTAGAAAGAATAAGCTATTATTTAGTAAAGTAAAAGAGATAGCTAAATAAATATAATTTATAGGTATATAAGGAGAATATATTTATAGATTAAGTAATTATAGCCTATTAGAAAAGGAGAGGAAAGAAGTATAATTAGTAATAAGTAGGTAAGGATATAAAGAATAGATAATAGATATATAAGGGCTAAGGAATTAAATAAGTAGTTTATAAAAGCTAAATAGCTAGCTTATAAAGAATAGATAATAGACTTATAAAGGCTAAAAGACTAAATAAACTATCTATAAGAACTAGATAATTAGCCTATAAAGGATTAATAATAAACCTATAAAGGTTAAGAATTTAAATAACTAGCCTATAAAAGATAGATAATAAACTTATAAAAGCTAAGAATTCTAATAATTAGCTTATAAAGGATATATAATAAACCTATAAAAGCTAGAAATCTAGAAATATAAAGCTTATAAGCTAGAGATAAAGAATAGATAAGGGTAAGATTATACTATAAAAGTATATAAAGGTAATATAGAATTTAATTTAAGAGTACTTTTTTATAGTAAGTATTTAAACTATAAGAATTTAGTATTTAAAAGTAATACTAAAGCTTAAAAAATAATAAAAGGGTATCTTTTAAATATTAAGAGGAAGGGGTAGTAAATACCTATATTACTATAAAGTTACCTCTTTAAATATCTCTTTTAGAAGTACTATTTATATTCTATATATTATCTTCTATATTAGAAGAATAAACCCCTTTAGCTAGTCCTTAAATACCTTTAGAATTACTACTTAAACCTTCTTTAAGAAGCTTTATATTAATATATACTAGACTAGAAACTTATTATTTACTAAAACTAAGTAAGGTATTAACTAGTAAGTATTAATTAGATTTTATATTATATTCTTATAAAGCTAGTTATAGGAGTTAGAAGCTAAAAAAATTATAAGGTATAAGGGAAATAAATTTATTAGTACTTAGAAGTAAAAGATATTAGCCTTTATAATAGCTAAATCCTACTAAGGGTTAGTAAATAAAGAATAAAAGTAAAAGAGATATCTATATTAGATATAGTAATCTATTTTTTCTTCTAATTATCTTTTAAAAACTTTAGGTTCTTAATAGTTTATTTAAATACTAAAGTACTACTAGAGCTATTTATTAATAAGCTACTTAGAGTATATATAAAATAGAGCTAAGATATAGAAAGCTTACTCTCTTAATCTATTAATATATATAGATTAGTATATATTTAAAAGCTATTTAAAATAGCCTATATAAAGTAGAGGTTAACTATAGAGTCTATAAAAAGAGGATTACTTTATAAGTATTAGTAGAAGGATAGAGTAACTAGATAAAAAAGAATATACTATTATATATAGTAAATAATAGCTCTATATATAGTAATTATAGTAGAAGTACTTAGTATCTATAATATAATAGTTAATTAGTTTACTTAAAGAAGGAGTATAATCCTTAAAATATTTAAGAAATATATAAAGGTAATAGTTATAAGGTACTTAGCTTTAAATTACTATATATTAAAACTAGTAGTACTTCTCCTTACTAGATAAGTTATAGGTAGCTTTAATAGTTCTAGTAGTAGAGCTTTAAATAATTTATTAGAAAGGGGGAGTTAGATAACTTCTTACCTCTACTAGGGTATATTAGTAAAGGTAATTAGGTAAGGGGATAAGTATCTCTTTAAAAGTTTAAAGGGTTCTTAGTATACCTTTCTTTCTAAGGCTCTTTAATATATTAGTAGTTACTTACTTTACCTATAATTATAATAAGTATTATATAAAGGTCTTAAGCTATACCTCTTATTTATAATACTATTCTACTATAAGTTAGATTATTTAATCCTCCTCTTCTATATACCCTTTACTTATAAAGAGTTTAGAAATTAATAGGAAGGAGAAGTCTTTATAAGAGGTAGTTAGTAAAGGTAGAGAAGGGTTACTTACTTAACTAGTATAATTACTACTAAAAGGCTAGGTAAATACCTTTATATAAGTATTAGAGTAATATAGCTAGTAAAATTTAGAGAAAGGAAGGAGGGGGTTAAAAATAGCCTATTTTATTATATTAAGGATTAACTTTTATAAGCTTAAATAACTTTAGTAACTAGATAGATTAGTAGCTAAATTATAATATAGCTAGTTAGATAGGGATTTAGAGTAATAGAAGAGCTAGTAAAATATAGAAGAATCCCTACTAATAGAAACTAACCTTATACTATAATATAAGTTAATAGTACTTATAGGTACCTCTTATAACTATACTACTTACTAGCTATTACTCTTAATAAAAGCTAATTAGCTTAACTTATATAATATTAAAAAGTATAATATAAAAGCTAAACACTCCTTAAAGTTATTATTAGAACTAATATAAGGTATAATACTAAAAGAAGGTATTAAGAAGAAAGAAAAATAAAGGTTAGAGGAAGTAAGGAAGAACTAAACTTATAAAAGAAGTAGTTAGTTAGTTAGTTAATTAGAAGTTAGAAGGATAAATTAAACCTAAAGGTAGAAGGTTTTAAGGCTAACTAAGTAGACTATATACCCTAACCTTAAGTAGGTTATAGCTACTAGCTTATATATAATTTACTAGACCTTCTATAACTTAAGCCTAGGGATATACCTTCTAGGAGGGGGTATAATTATAATAACCTTACTAATAGGTTCTCTTAGAGCTATAAAAGAGGACTTAAAGCCCTAATATAAAAAGAGTAAAGGGGGGTAAGAATTAGTCTTACTATAAACTACTACTAATAATAAGAGTCTTCCCTTTAACTATTATAGGTCTATTATACCTAGTAAATATACTTATAATATAAAGTTATTTAATAGAGTTAAGAAAGTATACTTTATTAGATTTAAAGCTAATAATAATAGTATACTTTAATTATATATATTATTATAGAAGGTTATTATTATAGCTATAAATTCTTATATAAATTAAAGTTAATATTATTAGTTAATTATATAGTTAATTAATAGACTATTAATTAAAGTTACTAGCTTTATAAAGTTATTACTAAGATTAATAATAGAATTACCTTTAGAATTACCACTTCCTATTAATAATATACTTATTAATAATCCACCTATCGTTAATCTACCTATTAATAATCCACCTATTAATCTACCTATTATTAAATATCTATTAACTTTAAATATTAGCTTTAAAGATTAGTATTTATAACCTTTATAGAAAGTAAAAAAGAATATAAAACTTATTAAAGATAACTTAGTACCTATTAATACTAATTTAGATAATAACTACTTTACACCTATTAATACTAACTATAAATTACTAAATAATAATATTTTAGTTATTACTTTCTTAATAACCTAGGAAGATAATATTTTATAAATATATACCTAAGTATTAAAATCTTTTAAAAAAGATATTAGGTTAATACTAAAAATAAAGAGTTAAAATTATTATAAAATATAGGAATATAGGAGGAAGTTCCTATCTATTAAAATTAATATATTATAAATCTATAATAGATCTATACTAAGAAATATAATACTAAAGAATAACTCTTTTAGTATAAGGCTTCACTTATAGTATAAAGCTTTATATAAATTTATAAAATTAACTATAATAATACCTATAGCCCTATTACTAGATATAAGAGCCTAAGACTTATACTCTATATTACCTCTTTATATAGATTAGATATCTCCTAATTTAATATTAAAACTATATACCTATATAGTCTACTTTATTATAAAGTTTATATATAACTACTACTAGGGTATCTAGTAAGTAATATTATACTAAGGATCTTAAAAGCCTTTTATAGCTTAAAGTAATCTAGCTATAAATAGTTTAGTATACTACTCGCTAAGCTAGTTAAGTACTATACCTAGTTATTATTTAATCTATATATTTTTATTAGAAATAAAATTATTATTATAATCTATATTAATAATATTATAGTAGCTAGAATAGTAGATTCTATTATTTAATTTAAGTTAATTCTATCTAGTAAGTTTAAGTATATTAATATAGGATATTATAAATATTTACTAAGACTTAAAATTAATTAGATATTTAAAGGGATTTCTATTAGTTAGTAAGGATATACTAAATATATTCTTTAATAATTTAATATATTTAATAAAAATAGTTATTAAACCCTAATAGATCTAAACTTATTTCTTTAGTAAGAAGAAGCTAATAATATTCTAGTTAACTTAATAGTATATTAATCTCTTACTAATTCTATTAACTTTCTTATTATAGGCACTTAAATTAACCTAGCCTTTCCTATAGCTATACTATTAACATTTAACACTAAACCTACTAAATAATATCTTACTATTATAAAAGAGGTACTTTAATATATAAAGTAAATACTATACTATAAAATTTTCTATCTATATTAACATTCCTATATATTCCTTAAGATATTTAGTAATACTTTATATAATATAAACTCTAATAACTTAAAGGTATTTAAAGGTTTTATCTAACTAATTAATAGATTACCTATTACCTAGTTATTAAAATAATAGTTAACTATTATAAAGTTAACTTATAAAGCTAAATATATAGCCTACTTAGTAGTATTATCACACCTATAATAAATAATTTAAATATTAATAGATTTAAAAATTAATTATATTAACTATCTACCTATCCTCTATATAGATAGTTAACCTACTTTAAACTTTATCTAAAACTATAAGATTACTATATATTTAAAATATATTACTATATATTACTACTTTATATATAAAGGTATTAGTAATATTTATAACATTAAACACGTTTTATTAGAGGATAACCTAGCTAATATTTATATAAAGGCGCTACTAAGACTAGTATTATTATAGATCTACTAGAAGCTAGGGTTAGTTAAGTAAAAAAAGAATATAAATCTAATATAATAGAATATACTAGTATTATTATAGTATTAATAGAAGGGTATTAGTATAGAAATAGATTATATTTTTAGCTATTATTTACTATATTATTTACTATTATTAACTTAATAATAAGTCAATCGCTATATATAATAGGGGGTATATTAGAAGGTATAAGTCTAGGCGCACAGGCCACTACCCTACTATAACTAACACCTTGTAAGCGTTCCTATAGCGAGAGGAATTTCTTCCTTATACAACAATCAACTATCGTTTACTTCTATTGCTTCATCAAGGGCTACAATCCCCGGCAGCGCTGAGTCTCGAGGATTAAGAACCAACAAGTGCGATTGGAAAAGAAAGTATCGCTTATCGAAAGGTCATGCCATACTTCCTCCTATCGTGTTGCGAAGTCCATCCATGCAATAACTCGGCAGGGAAAGATATTGGTAGGTTCGCCTTGAGTAGCTTAATTATCATGAGTCGACCTAGGAGAGTTAGCATCCATGTAGCGAAAGGAGGAGTCTGCGTGGACGAACTTGTGGTTACAGCTTGAGCAGTAACGGATGACAGTGGTTCCCTCGTCCGCACCTCTTGTTTGAACAGTTGTGTACCTTGTCTGTTTAGCTCCGCACGCTTCGCATGCGTCATTGATGAGAGGCCACAACATCTCAGATCGTTGGTTCTGGAGCTTCATGGTGGAAGATTTGTCGCGCAATTCAGAAGGAAAGTTGGTGGATGATGAAATTGTTGTCGTGTTCAAGAGTCTGTCTTCTCACTAGTCAGCAGTCAGTCGACCTCAGCAGAGCCTCAGGGGGACAAATGACGAACTATCATTCCGTTTTCCACAGCAATCACACGAAACCTTCCTTGATGAAATGGGAAGAGTATCCCCACAATCATCGCAAAATTGTATCGCCATAGTGCCAAAAATCCCGGAAGGAGGGTTTCGCAACGAGAAAAAAGCTGTTTGCAATTAGGCACCAATGTTGTCAGCTGTGTTTCGGATAAATATGGCCTGGACCTCAAGAAGCTGGGATAGTATGGTGCGCCAGAGGGGCAACTCTGCAAAAACCCCTGCAGGGTTGACAGACCTACCCCGCACAACCACCAACCACCATATACCCCCACCTACTACTAGCTATAAATAAATAAATAAATAAATAAATAAATAAATAAATAAATAAATAAATAAATAAATAAATAAATAAATAAATAAATAAATAAATAAA
>JUJX01000466.1:0-12583 GCA_000800745.1 Diaporthe longicolla
TTATTTAAAATAATTATAAGTTTTTTAATTTTATATTTTTAAAACTTTATATAAATTATAAAATAAATTATAATTTTTAATTAAAAATAAATATTTTTAATAATATATAAATATTATATTATTAATATTTAATTATTTAATAAAGAAAAAACTAATTAAAAGTAATCCTTTTATCTATTAACCTTAAACCTTAATATTATAATATTTATTTCTACTAGTATAGTTAAGAGGGATACATTACTTAATATCGCAGCCCACCGTCTACTTTCGAGTGCCCTTATATCCCACTGTTACTTTCATCTCCTATAGGCGATTACTAGTTCGGCACGAGAAACTGGTCGATGTCAACCTTCTCAAAGAAGCTAACATGACCGAATCCCACCCAGTACTGAGCTAGCCTTTTCTCAGATATTAGGAGCAGCTGTGACCTAATGTAGTTGTCTGGCCACCATTTCAAATTAGTAACCAGATTTCACATTCACCACGTTGAGGACAGCAGACTTGCCATTCACGAATCCTGTCTGGGCAACGTGGCCCTTACTTTTGACCACCCTGGCGCCCCTGAAAGGTTCATCGTCTATCGTAGTCACGAACCCGTCTTCGCCGAGGTCTTCTGCCACAAATGTACATTCGCCACGAGGCACATTAGGCTAGCACTTGTCAACAATCTGCTGCGAATCCCAAAGTGACGTGGGGTGGGACATTGCAAAACAAGTCGGGCGAGGAACCATAATAGGACAATAATATGGCGTACATCACCTGTGAGCTTGATGGCCTCGAGACGACCACGGTATCTTTGGGCGTCCGTCTTACGCCTTTCGAAGTCTGCGACGGATTCTTCCTCCGTCCTCGTCGCATCAAATGCGGCCTCGTCAAAAGGGGTGGTGTGATTCTGTGTGATGAGCAGGAATTCACAGCCGTGCGCACTGTAATCGCCAACCCATATCCCCTTCCAGGGCTGGCTTGTATTCGGGGTATATAATTCGGGATCTAGTGTTGAGTACGTGGTGATCTGGTCGCCAATATGTGTGCTCATAGAGGGGTGCGTCCCGGGGTTGTAATTAGACGACCAGGCTCGAGATGCCTGTCCAAAGACTGAGCTGTTGGAAGGCCAGTCGTTGTCCAGGGGTAAAGAGGGCCCGATCCGACCCATGGACACCCCGCGCAGCCCCGCGGGTCGCATCTCTATCCACGAGCGTATTCTGAACACCTTCTCGTTGATCTCACTCCTGGTGGTGGGCCGATCCTCAGGGCCGATCATATCGCCCGCGGAGACCCTTGAGGCCGCTGGTACTGCCGGGGGCGGCCATGTGTTTCCGTAGGGGAAAGGAAGAAGCTGTCGTTCTTTGGTTAAAGAGTCCGGAAGGGAACGGGCCAGTATGAAGGTGTTGAACATGTTGTCGGTAAACCTATTGTCCAGGGGCATGGGTGTCTCTGCGGAGAACTTGTTCACGTGGTCGGTAGCTGATGGGAGGGTGGAGGGGCCACTGGCGGGGGGTGGCGGTGACCTCGCGGTGGTCGCGCGGACGGCATTTTCCAGGCTGTTGGCCCTCAGCTGCAGGACAGGCTTGTCGAGGTGCAGCTTCAGCTCTGGCTCGAAGTCATGAATGACCAGCTCGCCGTGCTCGCTCAGGCTCTGGTGGAGGCTGGTGCTGGTGGAAGACATGGGCCTGTTGGCCAATAGTTGGTAGCCCTCAATGACACCTCGGCGCTCATCATAGCGGACGATGACCAGTTTCCCGGTCAGGTCGCGGTCGCAGAACCAGATCTTGTACTTTGTCAGAAACCAGCGCGGGTCGTGTGCGATGTAGAGCTCCCGGAAGGACGCGCATGGTCTCGGGGTGGTGATCTTAACACCATGTAACTGCGCCTGGACAATCCTCTGCCACAATTGGTCTGCAAGAGAGTGGACCCTGAGTAGGTGGTTTGTCAGGGAGACAGAAACGAGGTCGAAGGGCGACAGGTAGGACAGGACGTGGCTGATGAGCTCCGAGGGAAGGTCGGGCAGGGTAATCGAGCCCTGCCGTGCCATTGAGCCTGGGTGGATGGGCTGGTGCGCGTCAAGGACATGATACGAGGACGAGGACGACGGCGAGAACATCAACGCGGTGCTGGTGCGACATCGGCGGCGGTTGATGATGCAACCAGTCTGCTGAGTGCACACTGCACACACTCTTGAGAGCCCAGGTGCTTACATATGCCGAAGGAACCCTTGCAGGGTGAGCATGTACTCTACTTTAGCGACCGTACCAGCCCTACCCGCCGTTCCGGTCGGAAGTTTTGAATCAGTCGCTTCCTCACCCCCACCGACTTCCTATTAGATCACCTCCTGTGGACAAGCTCGTATAAGACAACTTCCAAGGGTGTGGCGGTAGAAGAGCAATAATATCTAAGGTAGGCAGGCACCTAAAGTCAAAATCAAGGGCCCGTAAAGTACTGCAAGATGCAACCGCCCCCAGGTCTGGATACCTAGCCAGCCTTGATGTCATGATTGCCATGCTGCCTACCCCACGCCGCCCCTCGTTGCCCGGGCTGGGAGGTGCAGCGGGGTACACAACCAGCTCAAACCACCGCCTTCGATCCTCGATTTCCCTCTTCATACACCACGCTGTAGCTCCATCTTGCTCACTACACACTACACGGCCTTCTGCGCAAATAGAAGGCTCCCACAGCACTACCGCCTGTCACCCCGCAGGCAGGCAGGCAGGCAGGCAGGCAGGCAGACACCAGCATACCCACGCTACCACGGGACGGGGGAGAGAGTAGGGAGTGCAACTCAGCATATACCTTCATCATGCCGCAACGTGGAACCCGCGAGGCTACCCATGCCGGCAGCTGGTACGAGAGCCGGCCAGATGTATTGTCACGCCAGCTCGACGGCTACCTCGAACAGGTGCCCACGGCGATAGATGGCAAGCAGCTGCCCATCCCCAAGTCCAGGGTCATCATAGCTCCGTAAGTGCCTCCCTTGTGCCCCCGCCTCCGTGACCTCCCCAGCCTCGGCATCCCACGGCGATTCCCTTTCACCCCGCCACAAGCTAATTGTAACATCTGCCCAGACATGCTGGCTATTCTTACTCTGGCCCTTGTGCTGCCTGGGCGTACAAATCACTCGACCTGTCCGCTGCAAAGCGTATCTTCGTCCTGGGGCCTTCCCACACATATTACCTGAAGGGTTGTGCACTGAGTACATTCGCAAGCTACGACACCCCCTTCGGCAAGCTGGAGGTGGACGCCCAGACGGTCGACGCGTTGCGCGAGACGGGCAAATTCAGCGACATACCTGCGTCGAGCGACGAGGATGAGCACAGCCTGGAGATGCACTTGCCGTACATATGGAAGAGGCTGGAGCAGACGCATGGCGGTTGCGGTCCGGAGGTTTACCCACCCATCGTCCCAATCCTGGTCGGCGACAACAGCGGTGCCAAGGAGAAGGAATTCGGCCACTTGCTGGCCAAGTACCTCGAGGACCCGGGAAATGCCTTCGTGGTGTCTTCAGATTTCTGCCACTGGGGATCGCGCTTCTCGTATACGGCCTACGTCCCCTCCGCCGACAAGCTAGATCAATTGAGAGTGCTCTCGAGGAGATCAGCAGAGACGGAGACGCCCATCCACGAAGGAATCAAGTTGTTGGACGAGCTGGCCATAGAAGCGGTCGCTTCGGGGGAGCACGACAAATTTGTCGAAATCTTAAAGACTACCAAGAACACAGTATGCGGGCGTCATCCTATCGGGGTGACGATGGCGGCTATGGAAGCTGTTGGGGCCGGGCCTTTCCGGTTCCTGCGATATGAGAGGAGCAGTCTGGTGGAGAGGCTCGACGATTCGAGTGTCAGCTATGCGTCATTCTACGCCACCGCATGAGAACAGCCCGGTAGCAGACCGTGCCAATCCAGTAGGTATCTTGGTGGTCTTCTCGGTGGTTTCCCAAGGCCAGACTGGCGCGCTGGGAGTAGCGTGTCCATGGGTCCATGTCTTCTCAAGGGAAAACATCAGTCAATCGACCGCTTTCGATTGGAGCGGGGTTTTGAATGTCCTCTCTCACGCGTCCTTCACACCACGTGGAAGCAAGCGACAATTTATGGGCCCTCTTTTCTTGACGCATTGTAGCTAAGTGACCAGTTCTCACAGCAACGGTAGTGCGAGGATCTCTGAGCACGGTACTTCAAGACTGGGAGTGGGGAATTGCAGAGCATACCGCTTGGTACAGCCTGGTGAACGTACATAGGTCTTTGCTCATTTCGGGGTGCGTGTTCTTACCCAAGCTGTTCACGACAAATGAGTAATACGCCTTGCTGTTACTGTTACCATCTCTGCTCCCGGGCGCTACCCAATTCATGCAGTATGTTTGTGTAGCATGGAGAATTGCAGGTGTACACGGCTTGATCGATGTAGCATGTAACAATGCACTGTCCGTCGACTCTGCTCCGAGTATCAGTCGTGGGGCCTGCCGCCGTCTCTGCCACAGAGGATATGCTACATGGTATTCTCTAGTAGGCAATTATTCTATAATAGGTTATCCCGGAGGACAGCGTTCCAGAGGTTGTTCCCTAGGACGTTGTCCTCCAAGTGGTTGTTCCTCAGAGGGACAAGGGCATTGTCCCATGGAAGTCCATCGTATGAAAGTTTGTCCTGTAGGAGGATATGAGGTTGCTTCACAGGAAATTATCCCATACGAAGTTGGGCCATGCAAACGGCCTGTACAAACACCGACCCTCAAGAGGCAACATCTTGAATCTGAGCCATGAATGCTGTCGATGTCGACTCCTGGCCAGGACACAATCATCTCCCAAACGTGTATCAAAGTAGATGCCTTTCGTGACTACCTGGCTGTAAGGACAATACTTAGGGCCCTCGCCGGCACAACTCGAACTTGTCGTGGGTAATGACGTTAGGGGAGTCGATTGAGAATTATGAATCAGGTGACTGTGATCCAGTAGCTGGGATCGTCACAGGCCCAAGGTCTGAGCGGGCCGCCAGGATGGCGGATATGCGCTGCAGGCTTTGGTAGACCAGGACAGGCGAGCAGAGGATGATTGGAAGCACGAGGGTAGGGGCGAGCAAAAGAAGCCACGGGTACTTCTGGCGGTGAGTAGTGGTCGATACGCTGAAGCGTGCGGCGGTCAGAATCGAGATGGTGCATTAGCGCATAGTGGCAGAGTGCGGTAGCCGAGCCGCTACCGAGCTGGGTGGGCAGACGGGTCATGGTGTTGCGCGGAGTGATTCGACAATGTCTCAGGGCGACTTGCAACAATGACGGGGACCGGGACCGAGACCAGGGGACGAGGCTGGGGCCAGGGCGAACCCGGAGGCGGAGGCGGTGCGGCGCGGCATGTTGGGCCGTCTGCTTGACACAGGGACGGAGACGCAGGCCTATGCCGTGTGCAGCCAGCCGATTGTGGCTTGGTGCCGCATGGGCAGGCAGCGGGCACTTATTTTGGGTGGTTGCTTCATCCCAAGTCGAAAACCGCCGGGTGCAGTGGCCTTGCGTGGTGATGCCTTGACGCGGCCAGTGGCGACCAAAGGCTGGCAGAGGCAGGCAGGGCCATGTTTGCGTGGGGACCTTTTCCTGGGTAGAGAGGGTTGTTTTCGAGGCTGCCGGCACGCATGGCGCGACGGTGATGGCCACTACCATTTAAATCCATCCAGCACGTCTCGTGTGGACGACCAAGTAGATGACTGCTTACTCTTCCCGTAAGATGTTGCAGACAGAGAAAAGACGGTGGGCCAGCAGGGTAGCATCTGGTGTGGATGTGGCCTGGTGTGGTTCATCTTTCGGCCAAACAAGTCTGGCGCCGATCGACATGATGAAACTGGCGCCGTGGACAACCCTGGTCCCTGTGATGTGCCTTCCTGCCTCATGGTCTCACCTCGTCCTCGCAACACCTCGCTGCTTTGTCCTCCCCGGCAGCACCCATCCAGCATTGACTATTGCCCGGGCGAGTCTTGTCGAGTTCTCCTGGACCGCATGACGGCTTGGCCGCTGCAAAGCCCGCTGTCGAGGCCACTCGCAGATTGCACCCAGTCAGTACGGGCGGTGCGAGGGAACGGGGACCGCAAAGGGCCCATATCCAAGTGGTTGTCTTTTCAGCTCGTATTGGCTGGTGGGTTGCCATGGGTGGTGACTGGAGGTGGTAGTAATAAACTGATGGAGATTGCAATGGGACTCGGTATTTGGGACTTGTGCCTGTGCCTAGATACCTTGCGCAGGTAATTAATCACCTGTCGGACTGGCGGACGGCTAATAACAGTGCACAAAACACTGCATCTAGGGACCTGGCACTCTGGCACCTACCTACATAGGGCTAGGTGGGTAGCTGCTCATTAGGTAGAATCAAGGGTTGCGAGTCTGTGTCTGTTCCAAGCCTGTCGCAGCCAATCTCGCAGCCCCCAGACCCTGGCAGCCAGTCCCGGACTCGCCCAACGGGGGCCCAGACTGCCACACTGCAAGACCGACCCAGGCCCGCTCCCAGGCCCGCTCCCAGGCGCCACACCCCTGCGGCCCTCCTGCCCTGCCCGTCTCCTGTCTCTTCTCTTCAGCTTGCCTCTGCCGTCGCCCCGGCTCGCTCCCGACCCACCTGCATTCGACCTAGCAAACCATCAACTTTCCTTTTTCCCTACGCGCTCCCCTTTTTCCCTTTCAGCCCCATCGTTTTACCTTCCGTTTCCTGTCCATTACTCTTACATTGCCTTGCTTCGCACTGCCTTGCTTCACTTTGCACGACGCATCAAGGCACAAAGACAATCAACCCCGTCTCTCGGTATCAACCCTGACCACCTCGACCCTCCCGCCCATCACACCCACCGGACTGCATCCGCACCTCAACTTCTCCTTCTCGTCCCTGGCACCGACGACGACCTTGCCACCGCTGGTCGCCGATTGTCAGCTCTTTGTGCTCATCGAGGGCTCACTCCGGCCCCTAATCAATTAACCCCGATCCATCCATCCAACATGAGTGTATGTTCAGACTCGTCTCTCGTCCTCACTCTCCCATTCACCTCCCCAACCGCCCACCTCTCCCACTCTCACATTTATCCTATTTGACGACCCGCGCGGCTTCGAAACTTCTTGTTAGGCCCGGCTTGCTAATCTTGTGTCTCACAGTACGGGTGAGCCATCCAACCCCCCCCCGGGGGTCCCGCGGCCCCAGTCGAGGGCCCTGAACCACCGGCAGCTTGACAGGCCAACGCTGCGTGCTACTACTGATTTTTACAAAGATCAATGCTGACCGCAGTCCAGATACGGTGGTAGGGCGAACCCATACGCCCAACAAGACTCTCCCGCCGGCCAGTATAACTCGCCACCTCAGGCTAGTTTTGGTCAGCCTCCACGCCCTGGCGGCGGGGGCTACAATCAGTACGACAATGGTGCTTACGATGGGGGATACGGTGAGTGTTGCTTGTTCCAGTGTCAATATGAGATGGCTGGGTGCCCGATCGTCTGACAGCCACCAGGGAATAACGTTGAAATGGCCCCCCTCTCGCAAAACGGGGCAAGCTTTGCCGCCAGCGACCCCAATGCCATCCTGAACGAGTGTCGTGAAATCGGGCAGGGCATCGACGCGATCGATGCCAACCTCAACCAGCTGCGAATGCTTCAAGATCGATCGCTCAACGAGACCGACTCGAGCAGCTCAGGGACCACTCGCGAGCTTGACAACCTTTCTGCCGACACCATGTCCATGTACCGGGAGCTCACCGATCGCGTGCGCAAGATGAAGTCTTTGCCGGACGCCAAGACCCCCAAGAACGCCCCCCAAGTCGGTCGCATCGATCGTCGTCTCAAGAACGCCATCCAGCAGTACCAGGAGGTTGAGGCTGCTTTCCGGAAGAAGATGCAGTCCCAAATGGCGCGGCAATACCGCATCGTCAAGCCAGACGCCGACCCCAAGGACGTCCAAGCCGCCGTGGATGACATGTCTGCCGGCGGCCAGCAGGTGTTTCAGCAGGCCATGCTGAACAGCGACCGCCAAGTTCAGGCCAGGGCCGTCCTAAATGCGGTGCAGGATCGCCACAGGGCACTGCAGAAGATTGAGCAGGACATGATCGAGCTGGCCCAGCTCTTCCAGGACATGGACACCTTGATCGTTCAACAAGAAGCGGCCGTTGTGCAGATCGAACAAAAGGGTGAAGAGGTTGTCGAGAACCTTGACAAGGGCAACCAGGAGATCGAAGTTGCCGTCGACACGGCAAGGAAGACACGCAGGAAGAAGTGGTACTGTGTCGGTATCAGCGGTAAGCACGAGTCCCCGACTCTCAAAAGCCCTTCAAACCTTGTGCTTTCAAGGACCCCAGTTCTGACAGCTTCCAAGTCTTAATTGTTGTCGTGATCGTGATCATCGTGGTGGTTTACATGGCCGTCACGGGCAAGTTCAACAGCAGCAATAACAACAACAACAACAACAACAACAACGGCAACGCCAATGCCAAGCGCAGCGCAGTCGAGTTCGATGGCGAGAGACCTGTCACCACCATCTACGCACAGTCCAAGATTGTAAATGTCGGGCAAGACTACGATGCGACCGCGGCCCCCCTGGAAAAATTCTCTGGTGTGACAAGTGCCAAGAGCCTTGCTGGCCGGATAGCGCTGCCAGCCGATCGGAGGGTCAGCCGGACCGATCGCCGGTCACGCATGACGCTCCCGGTACCAATGATGGACAGCATCGACTACAAGCGTGCCGCTTATAACGAGGTCGACTAAGCCGAACTAGTGACGCTGAAAGGGGGCCTGTGACCAAAACAACATACAAACATGCACCCTCACCTGGCGTCTACGCGGCCCTTTGCAAAGGAGAGGCGAGCACGTAGGCCTCGGGAACCTACGTATGGGAGTGGCAGTGGTCGCAGAAGTAGAATCTCGGGCTCCTACTGCGAGGATGGAAATGCATGTGAATGCGACCGCACGGTATGCGCAAGATCCATTTCATTATAAAGAGGAACGTGGGCTCGACGTTATACGGCTTGGGGCTGGCCGAAGAAACTGTGAATCGCATTCTTGTTGGCACTCGAAACAGAGTTGTTACATGCCAAAGTCGGTCTCTTGAATTACTATTGGGACAAGCAGCACTTTTTAGATGACACACCCTAGGGGTGGCGAAGGGGTACGCTCTGGGGTCTGGACTTCACCTTTTCGCATTACATTACTGGCGTTTAATTGACTATTTTCATTCACAACTGACTCTACTGGACGGAACCGAGTAGCACCGATCACTGTGGCACGGGTCGTGAGATTTCAGATTAGTTTGGCGATTGTGCTCTCTGCTCTTGGTTGAATTCTGGTGACACACCAAGCTCGCAGCCGCTGTGAGGCAATTGTCCCGCAATGTATTGTTCCCTATACCGGTATCAAGCCTTCCGAGGACCAGGCAGGCCCATACACAGGCCATAACAGCCTTGTGTTTCCACCGCTACTTTGCACACAAAGCTCGACGCCCAAGGCAACTGGTATAAACCGTGGAGACTGCCAAAAGCGCTTCCGTGATAGGAGGCAGAACGTGAGCGATGCGAGATGGCAGACATGGATGAGAGGATTCCTACAAGACCCCGGCCGTTGACCCGATAGCTCTGTGGAAACGCGGGAGAAGCCTACAAGTTCAGTCACTGTGCGACGGCGCCAGCTGGGAATTCGCCGTCGGCGAAGTGAGCTCCAGGGGCATTCCGCTGCCTGTCGAGCCCGGCGTCGACCACCTTCCGCAGGATGTTCATCCTCTTGTCAAACTCGTCGACGATGGCTCCGTAGTCCTCCCGAGTCCTGTCCTGGGCGGCCACTGAGGGCGAGGAGGCGGACATGCGGAGGTCTGGGTCCTCGAGAGAAGGCCTCCTTGCACGTGCGCTGGATCCTTGTGATGTTGTGGAAATGGATGAAACAGCATTGTCGCCGACACCTTCGATGCGGAGAACCAGCCGCTGCCCTGCGCCGGTCTCGTCGTCCAGGGCGATGACGTTGTTGCTGCTCTCTTCCGTCATGGCGCTGGTTTTTGCGGTCACGACGGCCCAGTTCGGGGACAAGGACGATGCCCAGGCCACGTCATAGCCCGGACTCGACGAGGTGTTTGTGGCGGGCTTTGGCACGAGGTCCAGTACTATGGCACGCTCGTTTGGGTAGGCTGCTGGCGGCGATGCCCTAGTGGCAGATTCGTCGGGGGAGGCGTGGTGGCTGTACCGCGCGAGGGCTTCTGTGAGGATTTCGGGGTCATCGTCGGAGAAGACATAGTGTACTTGGGGGTGGTGTGTCGCGTGGGTGGTGCGGTCGGTGACGAGGGTGAAGAGCGGTTGGAATGGAGGTTGAGGCTGGAGCGTTTCCTCGCGGAGAGGCGGTAATTGTTGGGCTTGTGCCCCGGCAGGACCGTGGCTTTCTGTCACAGGGTCGTGAGGAGCATGATGTTGTTCGAGAAATGGATCAGGGCCGGCCATGATGGGCCGAGGTCGAGGTCGAGGTCGAGGTCGAGGTCGACTCGATGCAGCACGACAACAGCTGCGATAGGGGGGCGAGCAGTGTGGACAAGGGGGTCGTTGGTCAAGCTGAAGCAGCATGTGATTACTACATGTTGGACGCGTGTTGACAGGAGAACAATCGCATCAGCAGCGTATTGGCGCAAGGGGACGGGCCCAAGAAGCGGCGCCTACAGGCTGTGTCAGCAGGAAGTGGGAAAGTGTGTCGTGTCGAGGTTCAGTGAAACAAGCCGCCTCAGGCGGTCTGGCTTCAGCACACAGGAATGTTGGATATCAAGAGTGGGCACGCCACCCGACGGCCTGACTGCCGTAGCGGCCACAAGGGTACAACTACTTGTACCGAGTGCCGACTTATTAGGTGCATACCCAGGCACCTAGGTTGGTAGGTACCTGAGGAAAGTATGGGGTTGGGGCGCAACGACGTCACAGTTCTAGCTTTTGGAGAGGATGTGGGCTGGTCTAGATTTGGGGTTTCTGGGAGCTCTCCACAGGGGGGCCGATAAGCTATTGCTCAATTAGACGCTTCTTCCACGTCTTAGTCGCCTCTCAGGCTGGCAATCATAAACCTCAGTGCCCCTCCCTCCATTTCAAGTCTACCCCGAGATCATGGAACTCATATATTTCCTGCTGCAGCATCGCTCACCAGGCGCAATCCTTGACTCGGGGCTGTCCACCTCGGTTCCGTCGTCCTCGAGCGATATGGCCAGTGGTCAGAACTGTAGTGCCGCAATTTGTAAAACGACCAGCCAGCAGGGCTGCCGGCCACGAGATGGTGGTGTGCTTGTCGAGGTGTCTTCGAACAAATCCACCCGTCATTCTGTCTATCGGCGGGCCCGTTGCTGGCGGACGGCGGGAGCCCATGGCGAGAATGGCGACGGTAAGTCAAGGGAGTGGCCTGCCTATGGCACTGGAGTTCCCCGACTCGCCACGGGTTCTTTCATCTCGAATCCTGAGGCCATGGGTCAGCATGGCCAGGGAAGGGCACCTGTATGGCAACGCCCTGGCTGGAGCGAGGGAGAGTGGGGACATACTCTGGCGGCACATGGGGCACTGTCCCCTGGCTGATTCCTGCCTGATCCACTGTGTAATGCAGTGCTTGTGGAAGTTGTGGCCACACTTGCCCGATACTGGTGAGAGTTTTAGCAGGCTTGGCCGGAGGGAGGTGGAGGGGAGGGAGCAGGCTGGCTGGCTGACAGAGTTCACAGTCATCCCCGGGAAATCTACACGACGGACAAGAACCATCAAAATGGATCTGGCAGATTCCGCAGACGTCGTCTTCTGGGATGTCCCAGCGCCAAGTCGCCACCGCTGACCACTTCTTGATCTTGACCTTCATGTTTTTGGTGATGATGATCTTCTCCTGGCCCGGGCGTGTGTGTGGTTAGGGGCCTGACAGGACGGTAGGGAGAAGACCCGGGGAAAAGGTGGAAAAGAAGTAAGTGACGGGTGTGGACGGCGGCAGACTACAAATCAAAGCCTGGGTAGGTGTCGTCGTCGATGTTGGCAGCGGAGAGGTGCTGGTTGGTAGTTGAGCTGGTGATATCCACAATCACATGAAATTTAGCCTCTTGATCGTTGACAAGCGCCTGCGGTGGGGGGTGTATTCATTCACACGCGGCAGTACACGCCACACGGTCTACGCGGCACGTATGTACGGTGTAACTTGCGAGGTGGCCCAAGCTCCCGTGAATTAAAGGTCTGTCTGCCCAGGGCCTAGTCCTAAGGCTGCTACCGAAGGAAGGTGGTCGGTCGGTTTGGTAGGTGATAGACGTGGGGGAGGAGGGGAGAGGGGCTAGGTACAATTACAGGAGGAATCAAGCTTCAGCTTATAACCTCTTCCCCGCTCCTCATTTCCTTGTTCCCATGGCCCTCGTGTGTCCTCGTGATGGTGCGAAGGGCAGTCGTGTCTACTGAATCCTCCGCCCCGTCCAGGAGGCCTTTCACACAAAAAACAAATCTGGCACGCCGGCCACATGCACCAACTATCACGTAGGTGTTGGGGACGATCCGCATTCCTCCTCGGCGCATCGCAAATCCAAACGCAAAAAGCAGGCACCCAGCCATCTTGAACTGGGACGTGGCTGCCGGTGGAGACAGCAGCGGGCAGGGCAGCTTCGCTACTCTTGTTCCC
>JUJX01000467.1:0-19096 GCA_000800745.1 Diaporthe longicolla
TTTCTACTATTATAGATAAATATAGAGGAATAGAGAGTAATACTAAAATCTATTATACTAAAGGGTTTAAAAATAATAATAATAAAAAGTTTTCTAAGACTAATAGCTTTAATAACAAAGTTAAAATTAATAAAAAGCTTTATAAAAAGACTAAAGGTACTTACTATACTTACTATAAATTTAATAATTATATAGTAGATAAGTACTAGTTTATATACCTTTCTAAAGCTCCTAAAAGCTAGAAATCGCCTAATAACCCTAATATAACTTTAAATAAAAATAATAGGGATAATAAAGCTTTAAAGGAGTATAATAATAATTAAGAGGCTTTATTAGCTAATTATAATAATAATATTTCTAAAACTAATTCTAAGTTAATAGAATTAGATAATAATAAGAATAATAACCTTAATATTAAGGAAGAAGAGGTAAATAACCCTTTATATAATAATAATAATACCCTATATATAGTACTATATACTAATAATAACTTAGGAAATAATTTAAACTTAAATAATAATTAGATTATAAATAATAATAAGTTTAATAAGTTTAAAAATTAGAATATAAATAATACTAAGTTAAATAGTTTAGTTATTAATAGTACTACTAATATAAATATAGTATTTATTAAAAATTACTTAAATAACTATAAAACACTTAATAATAAAATTATAAACTAGGGTAATACTAAAGAATTAAAAATAAAGGGTATAGGAGACCTCTTTATTAAATTTAAAGATATTAAAATTAGAAAACTAATAAGAAATATTTATTATATACTTAAATTAGGTATAAATTTATTATTTATTAGTAAACTAAGAGATATATATAATATTAGTTTTTTAAATAATAATATTATTTTAATTAATAAGGAAAATAATAATAAAATAATAAATAAGAGAGAAGTAATTAATGAAATTTATTATATTCCGTTTAAACTTATTATAAAATATAACCTTACTTATTTAACCTCTTCTAATAATAATAATAATAATTTAAATAATAATATAATATATAAGTAGCATATTCGTTATAGTTATATAAGTATAATTCCTTTAATAAAAATATTAAACGCTAATAGCGTTAAATATACTAAAGAAGATATAAGGGAATTTAATAATAAACCGTATAAAGTATATATAAAGGCTAAATTTACTAGTAAAGTAAATAAAAGCTCTTTAAATAATACTAAAAATAAAGAATTTAAAAGAATTCATAGTAATATAGGTAGTCCTATTAGCCTAACTTATAATAAATATAAGTATTATATAACGTTTTTAGATAAAAAGACTTATTATTTAGAAGTCTATTTACTAAAATATAAAGATAAAGCATTAGAAGCCTTTAATACTTATAAGGCTAAAATAAATAATAATAATAAAGGGATTAAAATTAGAGAGTTATATATAGGTAACGGGGGAGAATATATAAATAAATAATTTAAATTAACCCTAGAAAATAAGAGTATTATACACTTAAATTCAACTCTATATACTAAAAAGCCTAATAGTTTAATAGAAAGAATTAACTATACTTTATTTAATAAAGTAAGAGCTTTATTATATATTAGTAAATTATCTAAATACTTATAGGGAGAAGCCCTATTAGCTACTACTTATATATATAATAATACCCCTTATAAGGCTTTAAATTATAAAATACCTAAAGAAGTATTAAATGATAATAATAATAATTATAATAATATTAAAACCTAGGGATCTATTATTTATTATAAAGATAATAGTACTAATAAATCTAAATTAGACCTTAGGGTTAATAAAGGTATTTTAATAGGCTATAAGGAAAATAATAATATATATAAAATATAGGATTTTAATAATAATAAAGTAGTTTAGGTATAAGATGTATAGATAATCGAAAATTAATTTATAATCCTAAATAATAATAATAATAATAATAACTCTATAGATAAAATATCTATAGAAAATAACTTTATAGAAAATAACTTTATAGAAAATAATACTAGTAATAATATTAATAATACTAGTATTAATAATAATAATAATACTAATAATAATAGTAATAATATAACTACTATCGATAATAATAAAATAATAAAATTAACTAATTTTAAAATAAACTTCTTTATAGCTAAAAAGGGAGAATATTCTAAATATAAATACTATAATAAATTATCCCTTCTAACTTATAAAGATACCTTACTATATACTTATAATTTTAATAATACTAGTAATTTTATACTAATTACTAGTATTATTAATAAGTCTAAAAATTATAAAGAGGCTATAAATAGCTTTAAATATAAAGAATAGCTTAAAGCTATAGAGAAAGAAAATAATACTTTAATAAATAAAAATACTTTTAATATAGTTAATTTACTACTTAATAAAATAGCTTTAAAAGGCTAGTAGGTTTTAAAGAAAAAGCCTATAAATAATAATTATATTAACCTTAAATAGATTACTAATAAAGATAAAACTTTAAAATTTAAAGCCTATTAGGTTATTTAGGGTTTTAATTAAATATTAAAGGTTAATTATCTAAAAACTTTTTTAACTACCTACTATATAGAAATATAATATATATTATTAATATTAGCTATTAATAAAAGGTAGATAATAATATAATATAATATTAAAAATGTATTTATATACACTAGTATAGATACGGAAATTTATATAATTTTACCTATAGGGTTATATAATAATAATAAATATAAAAATAAGGTAGCTAAATTAAATAAAGCTTTATATAGCTTAAAATAAGCTTTATACCTTTAAAATAAATTTTTAACTAATATACTAATAAACTTAAAGTTTAAAATATACCCTTATAATAAAGGCGTATATATAAATAAGGAGTTAAAAATTATAATTATATATTACGTCGATAATATACTAATTATTAGCGTAGATACTAGTAAATTAAATTTATTAGAAAATAAAATAAATAAATATATTAAAATAGAAAAAATAGGGCTACTAGAATTATTCTTAATATTATAAGAGGGGAAATAGAGATAAAGTAGCTATCTTTAATATATTAATTTAAGATAACTTAGTACTACCTTCTATATAAGGGGGAAGGTTTAAAAGGGTTATAGAGGGAAAGTTTAGTCTTTAGAGGGTATAGGTAAATAGGCTATAATAGATAACTAAATAGCTAATAGGGCTCCTAGCCTATATATACACTCTCTTATTACTCCCCCCCCTTATAAAAAAAATTAAAGTATTAGTATAGATAGTAGAGATTAAACTTAGAGTCTTATAATTACTTTCTAGATAGAAAGAGGGTATTTTTAACTATACTATTATATTAAAAGCCCTTATACCCTAGTATATAGTTAGTATAATTATAGTATAAAGTAATTATAAAGGTCCCTTATAAAGTAACCTAGCTTTATAGGTATTTACTTTATTATAACTTTATTATATTACCTTTTACTTTCTTAGAGAAAGGGAAATTATCCTTAAAGTAATTCTTATTATAATAATTCTCTAATATAGTATACTTCTATACTTTAATTTACTTAGGTAGCTCTTTCTTATTAGGGTAAGCTTTATAGAATTATTATAACTTTACTATTAAATTCTTAAAGTTTAATGTAGGGTAGAAGGTAGGGTTAGAGTCTTAGTTTATCTACTTAACTTAGTATTTAAGTTACCTATATACTAGGTAAAAGGTAAGGACTTACTTAACCTCCTATTCCTTAGCTTTATTATATACCTTAAAATTAAATTATATATAGTTTTAACTTAGGAGAGGATTCTTTAAGTTCTTTTATAGTTAGTTAGTATAGAATATATCTATTATATACTATCTATTTAAAACCTTTAGATAATAGGAGTAACTTATAATAATTAAGGCTTCCTAGGTCCTATAAACTAAGAGATTAAAGGGTTTATATTTAAGATATATAATAAGGTAGTAGTTAAGTAATATTCTAAATAGTATAATAATTACTAGCTAGTAAGAGCTATTTAAGAAAAATACTTAGATTAACTACTAAAAAGCTATCTTATCTTAATACTATCTATTAGTAATAAGTATATCTATATAGTCTAGTTCTTTAGCCTAGCTTACTAGGAGTACTAGTTACTTCTAGCAATCCTAGATATAAGAGTGTTAGAAGTACTTATCGCTCCTATTACTCTATAGTAATAGATTACTAGGATTAATTATTATTCTAATTAATCTTTCTTTTATCTAAGTAATAATTATATAACTAAAACTTAGTTCCTTTATACTATTTAGCTAGCTAGTATACTAACCTCTAATAGGGTTCTATTCTAAATAAAACTAACTATTATTCCTATTTCTATTAGGGTTATAATATTATCCCCCTCCTTATCTATTTCTTTATCCCTAAAGATTCTTATTATAAATTCCTTCCTTTCCTTATATTCCTTCCTATCTTTTTATTTATTTTACCCTATTTTATTATATTATCCTAAAGATTAGGTAGTTATATCTTTAAAATATCTAAAAAGAGTAATAAATATCTAACCCTTATTAATTTAATTAACTAGTATAGTATATTAGCTAAAACTATACCTTATTCTTATTATTTTAAAGGAAATTATATATATTACTTTACCTTAGAATCTTCCTACTATTTTAAGTATATATATAGTAGAAAGTCTTATAATAGTAACTCTATTACTTTATTATATAAGGGTTTATTTTTCCTTATTACTCTATTTTTCTTCCTAACTATCCTTAATAAAGTATTTATTAAATAAGTAATAATATCTTAAAAAGAAGAAGATTAATACTAAGAAAAAGTTATTTATATTATAAACTAAGCTATAAACTACTATAGATTAGTTAGCTAAGCTATAAAGATAGAAGTACTAAGCTAAAGAGTATTCTTCTAAGTTATTCTATTATAGTATTTAGTTATTAGATAAAGAGAATATTAAGTATTTTTATTAAGAGGAAGAGGAGTAGGTTACTACTAATATATAGTCCTTAGGTACTATAGGGATCTCTAATTAGTATTCCTTAAGCCTAAATTTAGAGAGTTTAGGTATTCCTTTAGACTTTCTAGCTAGGCTTAGTAGTCCTATAAAGCCTACTAGTAGTTTATTAAGTTCTTAAAGGGTTTCTATATATTATCTTTATTATTATAGCTTTTTTATTTAACTAGGTATTTAGTATTAGTATTATATATCCTAGAATCTAAAATTCTTTTAACTTCCTATTCTTTTTTATTATTATTAAGTTTAACCTATATTTTAAGTTATATACTAACTAGTACTAGTTTTAAAAGTAATATATAGAAGACTAAGTAGATCTATATCTTTATTAGTAATAAAAGTTTAAAGTTAATATTTAAGAGTCTTTTTAAAATTTAAAATAATCTAATCTTTTTATAGTTTAGTTTATTACTAGGTTACTTAGTTTTAATATTCTTATAGAGTAGGTAGACTTTATCTCCCTCCTCTAAAGTTAATCCCTTTAACCTTTTTCTATTAGTATAAGTTATTATTTATTTCTATATAAAAAGTAGTTCTTATTAAAGCTCCTTCTATAGGTTTTAAATCTTAGTTACCTATTCTATTACTAATTATACTTCTTAACTAGGGATTAGTTCTTTATAGGCCTCTAGTTTATAGCTATAATTAGTATAGAAAGGTAATACCTTTATTATTCCTATATCTATACTATTATAAGTAAATTATACTATAAATAGTAATTATACCTAATTATTCTATTTATAGTTAATATAACTATAAAGATACTATTTTAAAATTTAATTTAGTCTTTTAGTTTATCTATCTATCTATAGGTAGAAGGCTATTAAAAGCTTTAATTTTAAACTAAGTTATCTTATAAGTAATTACTAGAAGTTTAAGGTAAATACTATTCCTCTATCTAAGATAATTTCTTATAGTATTCTATAATTACTAATAATTACCTATAGGAAGGTATATATAAGTTTATCTATATTACTTACTTCCTTATAGGGAATAAAGTATATATACTTTATAAATCTATCTATAATAATTAGGATACTATTATATCTTACTCCTATTATAGGTTCTTTTAAGTTTAATAGTTTAGTAATAAAGTTAAAGTTAATTAATTACTATAGTCTATTAGATATTAGTAGAGGCTATAGTAGGCTATAGGGCTTATACCTAGTAGTCTTACTTTTATAGTATATATTATAATTTTAGATAACTATCTAAACTTCTTCTTTAACCTTAAGGAAGTAGTAGTATTATTTAATTTATTTTATAGTTACTATAATTTCTTAGTATCTATAAGCTAGGGTTTTATAGATTCTTTATATAAGTTTCTCTTATAGTTCCTTAGGTATAAAGAGCTATTTTCCTTAGTAGTATATACCCTTATCTTTTATTAGTTATTCTTTAAACTTATTAGGTAGCTTCTAATAGGCTATCCTAAGTTTAATCTCCTATTCTAAGTTAACTTTACTATAGAATACTACTATTAGTTATTAGTACTCTTAGAGTAGTAGGTCTCCTTTAGGGGTAGTCTAAAAAATACTTTATATCTTTAAAAGTATATTCTATAGGTAGTCTAACTACCTACTAAGAGTATCTACTCTACTATTTTCTAATCCCTACCTATAGATAATTTAAATATTAAATTATAATAAAAACTCTACCTATCTAATCTAGTATTTATTAAGTTCCTTAGTAGTAGTAAAGCTAGCTAGGTTCTTATAGTTAGTAAACACTTATACTTAGTATTTTATACTAATAAAGTAGTATTATTATTCTTTAAATACTTTAATAATTACTATTAGCTTTTTATTAGATATACTATAATTAATTTCTAGTCTATTAAACTTCTTTAAAAAGAAGGTAATAGGGTATAGTTTCCCTTAAGTATTATATTATCCTAACTATCCTCCTATTATATAGTTAAAAGTATCTATTTTAACTTTATATTTTTTATCTAAATCTACTTTAACTAAGATTAGTTCTAAAATAACCTTTTATCTAAGTTCTTTAAAAACTTCCTATACTTTATTATTCTACTAGAAGTAAGTAGTGTTTTTAATAAGGTTAGTTAGGGGAATTATAATTTTTAAATAGTCCTTAATAAACTATTAGTAGAAATTAATAAATTTAAGGAATCCTCTAACTTTCTTAATATTAGTTAATACTAACTATTCTTTAATAATAGTAATCTTAGATTACTATATCCTAATTTCTTTAGGTTAGATTATATATCTAAGGTAGTTAACCTCCTTAGTATAAAATATACTTTTCTCTAGTTTAACTAGAAGTTTTATATCCTAGAGTTTCTATAAAACCTTATATATATATTCCTTATAATTATTAAGTATTTTTAAGTAGATAAGGATATTATCTAGGTATATAATAATAAAAATATCTAGATATTCTTTAAAGATATAATTAATTATAGTTTAGAATATTATAGGTATATTAGTTAGCTTAAATAGTATAACTATATATTTAAAATATCTATAGTATATTTAGAATACTATTTTTTATTCTTTACCCTTCTTTATTCTAATTAGGTTATAGGCTTCTTTAAAGTCTAGGGCTATAAACTACTAAGCTCCTTATAGTTAGTCCTTAAGTTCTTATATTAAAGGTAATAGGTAGTAGTTTTTAATAGTAATATTATTTAGTTATTAATAATTTATATAAAGTTATAGCTTTCTATTTTTCTTAAATATAAAGAGGATAGGGTATTTAGCTAGTAATATTAATAGTTAAATATAACCTTTTACTAGGTTTTTATTAAAGTACTCCCTAAGTACTTTTAGTTAAATTTTATTAAGTTTATAAATCTTTATAAATTTTAATACTATTCCTTCTTTAAAGAGTATCTTATAATCCTAATTATTATATTTAGGTAGTCTAGTATTAAGTATAGCTATAAATAGCTTAGTATACTTATAGTATTCTTAAAGTATAAACTTCTAAAGGTCCTTCTCTACTACCTTAGCTTTCTATAGGTAAGCTATAAGTTTTTAGAGGATTAGCTTAACTTATTTAATAAGGCTAATCCTATATACCTTTATTACCTATTATAAAGTTCCTATTAGTAAGGTAACCTAAACTATAGGTATTATTTTCTATATTTATTATACCTATTTAAGTTTTTCTTAGATCTCTTTAATTTATTTTTATATAGCTAATATAAGTTATTATTTTCTATTATTAGTCTAGAGTAGACTATTATTATTTAAATATATTTTAATATATAAAGGGTCTATAGTATTAGTCTATTATAGAGCACTCTTCTACTACTTTATTAACTTATATATAAGTCTTATTAGGACTTACTTAGAGGCTAAGCCCTTCTCTCCTCTATAAGAGGTAGTTACTAGGCTTATTTAAGTACACCTTTCTTAAGTACTATCCTTAGGGACTAAGCTTTACTTATCCTTATAATATATAATTATTTCTTCTATTAAGTTAATAGGGTTAGCCTAGTAGATTTAGCTAGTAGTTTAATCTATCTAAAGGTTATTCTTTCTTAACTAGAGGATTTCTAAGATTAACTAATATTCTACTATCTTAGTAATATTTAAAGTAAGTTACTTAATATAGTTAGATATCTATAGTTAGAGATAATTAGTCTTTATATTAATAATACTTTATTTATAAGTAACTTCTATTCTATTAACTATATTAAGTCTATAGGGTTCTACCTTCTTATACTAGGGGATTTAGTATCTATTAACTATTTATAAGGAAATAAAGTTTCCCTAAGCACTACTATTAATAAAGGCCTTATATTTATAGATTCTAATTTCTACCTTTACTTTTAGATATTAGTAATCCTCCCTATTTATTATATATAAATACCTTATATTAATAATTCCTACTATCTAAGGTTTTATAGATAGCTTTACTTATTTTTTAAGTATTTATTTAGAAGGTAGTAAATTTATCTAATATTATCTCTAGTAATATCTTAGGATTACTATAGGCTCTTTATAAGCTTATTAATACTTTCTTATTATATTATAAGTTTTATTAAGCTAAGGATCTATCCTTATTATTATAATTAGTACTATTCTTTAAGTTTATTATCTATATAGACTTAGTATAACTTATTAGTATAAGTTCTCTATTCCTTAGGGTATTATAGGTATTCTAAGGGCATTTATAAGTTAAGGTAGAATTTAATATATCCTATAATCTTATATTATTATCCTAGAATCCAGCCCTTAAAGTTATCCTTCTTATAAGTTATCTTAATATCCTATCCCTACTATCTCTAAAGGATCTAGTTATAGGATACTTTTTCCTATATATAAATTTTATATCTATTATAGATATATAAGGTCTAGAAAATACTTATATATAATAAGTATACTAGGTAGAACCTTCCTATATCTCCTAGTATCTTTACCTCCTTCTTTAAGTACTATATAGTTAGTATAAAGGTTCTTCCTACTATAGCTACTATAGTAATATTAGTTTATAGGGCTAATAGAGGGGTATAGCTTAGATAAGCTTATAGTTCCTCTTAATAAGCTTAAAGTATAAGTATATCCTTTAAATTATTCCCTATTAGCTTAGATTTTAGTAATAGAAGTACTTCTTACTCTCCTATAGCTAGTATATATATCTTCTATAGTTTTTAGAGAAACTAATAAGCTCCTTCCTTATCTAATAGGTATATAAGGTAATAGTTATTAAAGTAGTTTATCTAGCTAGTTTATATATATAGTTTTATAGTAATACTATAGGCTATACTTATTAGTACTAGCTACTAATCCTTTTTATTACCTTTATATATTTTATAGCTCTTTTTCTTATATTAGGTAAAGTATAGTTTATTATAACTAGGTCCTCTTAGAGCCTTAGTATAGGCTTATATTATATAGTTTTAGTTTATTTTAAATAGGACTTATCTATCTATTAGATATCTACTTAAGTTTTATTTATACCTTATTTATTAGCTATTAGGGTTTTATTTTAGATAGACTTAGTATTAGTTATATATTACTATATTATAGATATAATAAAGAGTCTTAATCTCTTACTATTTCTTAGATTATATAGGACTATTCTTAAAGTATATAGTAATATTAACTTATCTAGAGCTATTAAATATAGGCTTCTAGTCTTTTTTCTTTTTACTTTAGTATTCTTAAATATAATATCCTTTTTTATTATAGTTAAAATATTTAATATCCTTTTTATCTTTCTTATCTTATTATTAAGTAGTATTAAGCTCTATAGGTTCTAACTATTATCCCTACTAGGTTAAGTTATTATAGTTATATCTTTTTCTAGTATTAGGTTTATTCTACTAATTATTATATTAGAATTATCTAGAGGTATTTCTATATTTCTCTTAGTATCTTTTAAAAAGCTTATTATTAAGCTTAATAGCTAGTTTAATATACTATAAGAAGTTATTAGGTCTATTATACCTAGCTAATTTATCCTTTACTTCTTCCTTTAGTCCTCTATAGAATATAAAGATCTTAGTATTATTTATAGAGTTAATATATATATAGATTCTTTAGAACTCTACTATATAAGCTAAAGCTAAGCTTTTTTATTTTAAGTATAAGAGTTCTTATTTAGCTTATTATTCCTTATCTAGATCCTAGAATAGGGTTCTTAAAGCTTCTTTATAGTTTTTATACTTACTAAAGATCTTCTAGGTTTTATCTTTATACTTTTTAAATACTTCTAAGGTAATAAAGTCTATAGGGTAGGGTTTAAACTATACTAGGGCTCTTCCTTTAAGGAATAAGGCTATATATATAATTTATTTTCTATTTAGCTAGGTATCTATATAGTTAAACTATTAGTAAGCCTATATCTATATTAGATATACTTAAAGCTAACCTAGGGTTCTATTATATAAGGTTAAGTTATTTAGCTTAATGTTTTCCTTAGTTATAATTAGAGTATTAATAATAGCTATAGTAGCTTTAAGGGTAGTAACTTTCTACTTAAGTTATTTTATTTCCTTATTTTATTATACCTACCTATTAACTATAATATAAAGCTATTAAACTTTAGTAACTAGCTTCTAGAGCTATTTAGGGGTTAATCTTTAAATATTATTATTTTAGCTACTACTTAAGGTATTTCTTCTATTATTATTACTTATAGTAGTGTTTATTTTCTATATAAGGTTATATTAAAAAGGGCTATTATTAAGTCTAGATATTATATAAGTTATAAAAAGATCTATATATAATATTACTTAAAGTCTATATAGTAATATATAAATAAAAGTAGTTAAAATATAATAATTAAAGCTTCCTAGGTTTTATAAACTAAAAGATTAAAGGGTTTATATCTAAGATATATAATAAGGTAGTAGTTAAGTAATATTCTAAATAGTATAATAATTACTAGCTAGTAAGAGCTATTTAAAAAGAATACTTAGATTAACTATTAAAGAGCTATCCTATCCTAATACTATCTACTAGTAATAAGTATATTTATATAGTCTAATTCTTTAGCCTAGCTTACTAAGAGTACTAGTTACTCCTAGTAATCCTAGGTATAAGAGTGTTAGGAGCGCTTATTACTCCTATTACTCTATAGTAATAGATTACTAGGATTAATTATTACTCTAATTAATCCTTCTTTTATCTAAGCAATAATTATATAACTAAAGCTTAGTTCCCTTATACTATTTAGCTAGCTAGTATACTAGCCTTTAGTAGGGTTCTATTCTAAATAGAACTAACTATTATTCCTATTTCTATTAGGGTTATAATATAACTATATATCTCTTTAATCTTATAAGAGTATTATATAAGAAAGAAAGATAATTTATTACTAAGTTAGATAGTAGACTACCCTTTTTTAATAATAAAAATATAGTCTCTAATACTAAAATTAGGTTTATATTAATACTAGTTTACTTACTCTATTATATACTTTTATATCTTAATAAAAGCTTAGCGCTTAGCTTTATTATACTTATATAAGGTTTTAACTATATACTATATATCTACGTAGTTAAGCTTCTCTACTATAAGGAAACCTTTTAGCTTAGTATATCTAGTTTAGTTATATTTAAGTAGTATTAGGTACTTATATAAGACTTTAAAAAGGGATATATTACTAAAGGCTTTGTAGGGGAGAGAGGCTTATATTATATTTAGGGTAGGTAATATAAGATTTTAGTTATCCTAATAGTAGTTAATATATATCTTTAGCTACTAGTTTATTTACTAATAATAGTTCTTTATCTATTTAGAAGTCTATAAATAACTAAAGAATACTAGTTTCTATTTAATATTTAAAATTTAAAAAACTTTATCTATAAAGTTTATAATAAACTATAGTCTTCTATTAAATACTATAAATTATAAAAGTCTATAGATATAAAAGGGTCTATAGTAGTATATCTATATAATATCTCTTACTATTATTATTTTATAGTAAGTAATAAACTATAAAAGCTTTATAAAGTAGTTAATTATATTAAGTATATTATTAAAACCTCTCTTACTTTTAGGTATCTCTTTAAAGTCTATTATAATATACTACTATAACCTCTTAGGTACTAAGAGGGGATAGAGTAATCTAAAGGTCTTATTATATAGATATTTAGTAGAAAAGTAAGAGTAGTTAGCTATAAAAATATTTATATCTCTATATAAACTTAGCTAGAAGTATAGCTTAGTAACTATAGCCTATATCTTATATATATTAGAGTATATAGATATTATAGTACTATATTAATCCTAGATAATATAGGTCTATAGGTTATTATAGGCTAGTACTACTATCCTCCTTTTATATATAAGGTGTTTACTATTAAGTATTTTTTAATCTTTGTATTTTATATAGGCCTTAGCTTAGTTTTCTTTAAAAGAAAGGTGTGTTATATTAGTAGTTAAGATTATATCTATAAGGAGTATACTTAAAAGGGTTATTAGTTTATTACTATAGTTAAGAATATATAGGAATATAATATAGTTAGAATTAAATAGCTTAAGTATATATATATTTATACTAATTAAATAGAAGATAGCTATAGTATACTTAGCTTTCTATTTCTCCTAAAGGGTTTTAAGTTTCTAGGTTTTCTATAAAAGAAGGTTAGGGACTATATTATTAGCTCTTAGGTAATATATAATAGTAAAATAGAATTTAGCTAGTTATACTACCTAGTTAGCCTATTATATATTTAATAGCCTCTTAGTTAAGAAAAATTCTAAGAGCTAGTAGTTAGTAATAACTTTAAAAGGCTCTTCCTACTAAAGGCTAATTAGTTTTACTTATTATATATTTAGAGAGTAAACTACTACTATTAGCTTCTTATTATAAATAAGGTAGTTAAGCTCTACTTTTTATATTTAATAAGAGTAGAATATTACTAGGTACTAGCTATTATTATATACTTAGCTTATTATATTAGCTATTACCCTATTTAATATATTAGTTTCTATCTAAGTCTAGTGTTTATATTTAAAGTATTTTAGTATTAGCGCTAAGATTATAGTCTCCTTAATCTTTTTAAATACTACTTATAGTTTACTATTAAAGTTAAACTAGATCTTTTTATAGGTAAGGTTAGTTAATAGTTTAACTATCTTACTATAGGCTAAGATAAACTATTTATAGAAATTATAGAATCTTAAAAATACTTAGATTTATTTTATATTTATAAGCTTCTCTTAATCTTTAATTATAGTAATTTTAAATAAGTTTATAGATACTTTATTAATACTAATAATAAAGCTTAAGTACTTAGTCTTTATAATGTAGAACTTATATTTATTAATATTAGCTTAAAGGCTAGCCTTTATTAACTTCTTAAAAACTTATTAAATATACTTCTTATAGTCTATTAAGGGTTTAGAGTAGATTAAGATATTATCTAGGTATATATAATAGAAGATATTAAGGTTCTCTTAAAGCTAGTTATTAATAAATAATTAGAATATAGCTAGGTTATTAGTAAGGCTAAAGAGGAGAACTTTATACTTAAATAAGCTATATTTTATATAGAATGTAGTTAGGTTAATATTTAAATCTTAGATCTAAATATAATAAAATACTTAGTAGATATTAATTTTAAAGAAGATTTTAGCTTTAATAATCTTATTTAGAGTTTTATTAATTAGAGGTAAGGGATATTAGTTATATTTAGTAAGTGTGTTTAGCTTATAATAGTCTATATAGAACCTTAAGCCTTTATTTACCTTTTAAGTAAAGAGGATTAGTATAGCTTAAGGTATAGTATTTATTTTAATAAAGCCCTTCTTAAAGGCCTTAGTAATATACTTTTAATATTCCTCTAGTTCCTTAAGTAACTACTTATAGAGTAGGGTAAAGTTAAGGTTCTCTAGCTACTTACCCTCTTAAAGCTTAATTCTATAGTTATAGTAGTAATAAGGAGCTATAATATTTAAGTTATACTTACTAAATATATTAAGTAAGTTATAATAGTTATCTAGTACTAGTCTCTATACTTTTTATCTTAAGTTCTCTTTATTATATAGTAATATCTTTTTATATCTCTTTTTTTTCTTATTTTAGATAAAGTATTTAATTTTAAAGAAACTAATAATACTTATAGTACTATTACTATCTTTTATTAAATAGAGGAAAGACTATAATTATACTATAGTAATATTAATATATTATTTATACTATATTATACCCTTTTTTAAGGTATACTTATATCTTTATATATTTATTAGAATATTTAAGGTAGGTACTTTTTCCTCCTCCTCTCTAATAAAGTTAGTACTATTATTATTTAAAATAAATATATATAACTATTTATTTATCTTAATCTCCTTAGCTATTATACTTTTAGGTAGGTGGGTAAGGATATAAAAGGGTAGTTATACTAGGCCTAGTAGCTTATATAGTATAGCGGTAGTAGGCTTTATAACTAGCTTAGCTAAGGTTATCTTACCTTACTATATATCTTATAGCTTATATATATAGGATTATATCTATTAAATAGTAATATAGTTAAACTAAAGTTAGTAACTATTAATCTTTTACTTCTTATTATTTATAAATACTTTATTATAGTAGTCTATATTTACCTAGTATACTAAGTTAAGTTATAGTATAGTTATAGTATTATTTATAAGGATATTATATATTAATAGGTTAGGTACTAATATATTAGGGAAGACTAAGTATTTATAGTATATATTAATTTATATATTATACTTCTCTAACTACTTTTAATCTATAATAAGATTATATTTTATATTAAAAACTAATAGTTAGATCTATTTAGAAAGGGGGCTAAGCTTTAGTATTATATTAAGTATTATATTAATCTATACTAAAGCTTTACTATTATAGCCCCCTATGCCCTTTAAGGCGAAATTTTTAATTTATAGGGCTTAGAGATACTTAAGTACCTATTATACTAGTTATATATTTATAAATATATAGCTACTTACTCCTATATTAATTAAAGTATCTTCTATAATTAAAGATAATCTATTATATACTATATTATAGGAAATTATAAAGAGTAAGTCTTTAATTAATTTCTTTATCTAGTATTCTATCTTTTTTTTACTTAATAATACTTCCCTTAGGAGGGAGTTAATTTTACTTAGGGTATAGTATTTCCTAAATTACTATTAGTATTAAGCTTCTTATAGGTTAATAATAATTTCTCCCTACTATTACTATAGAGCTTATTATATAGGTTATTAATATACTTCTTATATTCCTAATTAATTTTATTTATAAGGTTAATTTTATTAAGTTTAAGGTAGTTATTAGATAAGTATCCTTTCTTATAGTAGTAGAAGTATATACCCTCCTTTATATCTTTAGTAAACTATTTATAAGAGGGGGTACTTCTATCTTAACTACTATTATATATACTCTATAATTTACTATAGCTACTATAACCTCCTTAAAAGCTACTATAGTTAAATCTACCTAAACTAAGGTTATTTAAAAGTTAGTTTACCTTATAATATTAGTATCCCTCTTTATTTACCTACTAGTTAGTATAGTCTACTTTTTAAACTAAGGATAAAAGCTTATTAAAGTTAATATTATTATCTAGGAACTAAATAGTAAAGGACTTATATAAGGTTAATATTAGCTAGTACTTAAACTTAGCCTTCTACTTAGCTACTAACTTCTTTAGTTAAGTAGCTAGGTAAATAAATATAGTTTAGAACTACTAGTAGTTAACTAACTTCTTCTTAGTATTTAATAGCTAATAGGTTATAAGCTAATTTATATAAAGCTTTTTAAACTCTTTTATAACTTTATAGTTAATATTATAATTAATATAAATATTAGAAAGATAATCTAGTATTTTAATAGCTATTTTAAGTTTTATTAGGTTATCTTTAATAAGGTATAAAATAATATTCTTTATTAGCTAACTAGTAAAGTAACTACTAATATAGTATACTACTATCTTTTTAATAAGGAACTAGTTAGTATTTCCCTTAAACTTAGTTTTAATCTACTTAATCTAAAGGGTAAAAGGTATCTTATTATTTTTAAAATTATTAGAGAATATAAAAGGGTTATTAATTTTAAAAGTATAGTAAACCTTAGTACCTCTTATAATATACTAGGTAATTAATATATAGGGGGTTTTTTTATAGCTATACTAAGGATTATAAAAAGGGCTAACTATAATTAGATCCTTATTATTAAATTCTCCTAGTATAGGTAAAGTAATATAGTTAAAGAGGTTCTATAAAGAGAAGAGGCTAAGGTAGATATAGCTATTATCTCTTAACTTCTTTACTAATATAGCCTACTTTTATAGCTTTATAATCTTAGTTATAAGGTTACTAATATTTATATTACTATTAGTAAGCTATTACTTAAGCTTAGTAAGTTAGTAGTTATAATCCTAGATCTCTTTTATTATATAAGTAAAGATTTTATTATTATTAACCTCTTTATATTCTTTAAGGAGTTTTAATAAATCTCTAGCCTAGTTATATAGTGTTACTATATTACTATTAAGCTCCTTAGCTACTAAGTAAAGGTTCTATACCTAAGTATTAAAGGTAGCTATACTTAGGGTATAGGCTTTAAACTCTTAAAATACTATATTAAGGTATAAGGTAACTATATTCTTAAACTAAATAATTATTATTATTCTATCTATTTTAATAAAGACTCTTATAGCTTTCTTAATTATTAGTTTATAGTAAAAGCCTAAGCTACTATTACCTTTACTATAAAGCTTAGTAAGCTAATTTACTTTATTATAGAAGTTATTAGCTAAGTTTATTATTAAGTATTTATATTACTTAGTCTCTAGTTTTAACTAGTTTAGATAGGCTTAATACTAAGCTATAGTTAAAGTAGGGGTATTAGTATTCTTACTAAAGAGGTTGTTATTAGTGTTCTTAATTATATAAGTATTAGCTTTAATAGTATCGCTTAGCTTAGGAATTTAGTTCTAAAAGGTAATACTTAATTATTACTAGAGTAGGGTCTTATTAAGCTTACTTATACTTATAGTAAGTAGGAGGTTATTAATTAAAGAGAATTATACCTCCTTATACGTTTAATTAAGGTAAGTAGTAGTAAGCTTATTAATATTAGTAGCTATTGCTCTAGTATTAGGTGTTCCTCCTATTAATAGTTAGGTAGGTTTAGTATTATCTTTTACTATTATTATAATAGTATTTTATTATTAGTTATATTAGATATATTAGGTTTCTTTATTCTTTATTATAGGATATTTTTTATCTTCCTAGACTATATTAAATAATAGGGTAAATATAGGTATCTTAAATTATATTATAAAAGGGGAAATAAAGATAAAGTAGCTATCCTTAATATATTAATTTAAGATAACTTAGTACTACCTTTTATATAAGGGGGAAGGTTTAAAGGGGTTATAGAGGGAAGGTCTAGTCTTTAGAGAGTATAGGTAAATAGGCTATAGTGGATAACTAAGTAGCTAGTGGGGCCCCTAGCCCACACACACACTCTCTTACTTAGGAAATAATATAAAAATAAACTATATAAATAAACATCTATATATAAACTAAACTATATATACTAATAAGCTTCTTAATAAATTTAATATAAATATAAATAATAATAAGCTTACTTTAATACCTAGAATACTAGGATTAAAATTAAATAAAAATAATAATAATAGCTTTAAAGAAGAAATAATAGAATTTTAAAAGATAATAGGGTTTTTATTATATTTAGCTTTAAAAATAAAACTTAATATAACTTATAGTATTAATTATTACTCTAGATTTATAACTAATCTTAATTTAGAGCATTTTAATATTATTAATTATATATTTAAATACCTATTAAAATTCCCTAACTTAGAGCTTATATATAACTATTTAGGGTTTAATTTTATAATAAAAAGCTATATAGATGCTAATTAGGCTAATAATTTACCTAATAGGCGTAGTACTATAAGTTATTTATTTAGTTTATTTAATTTTAACGCTAATAATAATAATATAGTTAATAATAACGTTATTAGCTAGAATTTATAACTATAAAAGACTATAGTACTTAGTAGTTATAAAGCTAAATATATAGCGTTAAAAGAGGGTGTAAAAGAAGCTATTTATTTAAATAACTTATTTAGTTATTTTAATAATAGCTTAGAATTAAGGTATAAAATTAATATACCTATAATAATAGTAGATAATTAATTAGCTATTAAATTAGCTAATAACCCTAAATTTTATAAATAATCTAAATATATAAACCTAATTTATTATTATACTAGAGAGGCTATAAATAATAATAAAGTAAATATTATATATATACCTACTAAGGAATAATTAGCCGACTTTTTAACTAAAAATCTACTTAATCCCTAGTAGAAAAAATTAATAAAAATAGCTAATATATCTAATAACTTAGAGGATCCTTATAATTATATATATAAAGATATATATAATAATAATAATAATAATAATACTTAGTAGGGAATAAATAAAAAGCTTATATAATAAAATAACGTAATATAAGTTATACGGAAACGCATTTACATACTATATATATTATAAGTCGTACGGAGACGTATATATATATAGAATAATTATCTACGCTATATAAATAAATAAGGGGATTTTACTAGTAAATAAATAAAAATAATAATAAATAATAATAATATTAATAAATAAACCTAGGTTAAAAATTATAAAATAAAATAAAGA
>JUJX01000468.1:0-19344 GCA_000800745.1 Diaporthe longicolla
CGCTCCGGCGCCCTGACGGAGCTGCCGCCGCTGCGCATCCTCGGCCAGATCGCCGCCCTGCAGGCCCTCTACTACTTCGCCGCCCTCGTTCTGATGCTCTTTACGGCGCTCGTGTCCGGGCGCGGCTTCTCCCTCGACCTGGTGCTGGGCTGGTCCGCAGTCAGGGGGGACACGACCCAGGGCTGGTTGAACGCCTTCATGTGGGTATTGGACGGGGGGCTGTTTATGTAAGTTGTCCTCGTGTGTCCCCAGGCCGGGACAAGGGAAGAGCTGTAGTGTCGCGATGGTTTTGTTGGTACCTTGCTGACTTGTGTGACCGTCTACGCAGGGCCGTCGCCATGGTCATGATCGTAATCCGCTCCAAGCTCGTCCTCGACTTCGGCCTCACCACCCACTTCATCCACCTCGTCGTCGTGTCCCTGTACACCGGCCAGATGCCGCGCAACGTTTTCTGGTGGGTCGCCATGGCCGTCTCCAGCGCCCTCGGCGTCTCCCTCGGCGTCTGGGGGTGCCAGTACAGGGAGCTACGCCCCGTCTTCTTTGGCGGTGGTGGGGGCTCCTCCGGGGCAAGCAACAACAACAGCAGCAGCAACAATAATAATGCGAATGGGAGTGCGGCTGGCGGGGCGGGCGAGGGCAGCAGCCAGGCGGCGGACGGCGATGAGGAGCAGGGGTTTTCGAGAGGGAGGGGACGAGGGAGGGGCAGAGATGGTGCGGGTGAATATGAGATGGTCAAGATGAATGGGGCGTCGTCATGATCTATCTGCAATGGCAAGAAGGTGGTGTTCTGATTTTTGTCTTTCGCCGTGACGAACCTGGGACATCGTGGTGCGGGCTAACTGCTGGGAAATCCAGGCTGGCTGGATGGCATGGCGTTGCGTGGGCTTGACGATACTGCATAGACCGGCGTTTGGATTGCATGGGCTAGATCACGACTCAGCAGGACAGAGATGGGCTTCCATGATAGCAGGTGCCAGGATGACTGGCACTGATCTCCAGAATTGAAGGTTGATGTCTCCAACGGTGATGGTCAGTGCCGAGCCTCTATCATGACGACTGTACATTCTTGAGCTGCAGATGGGGTGGGCACCCGTATGCGCTATCAAGTTAAGACATATGTATCTGCTTTCCATGCTACGTAGAGGTCATCCCATCGAGCATATGCTCACGATGCCAAGGACCGTCACTACACGGTGTTGGTAGACTAGATGCCCGCCTCACGTTCCATCTGATCTGAGCGAAATCATGTCGTCTTATACCTTATCCAAAACTGCATATGAAGTGATGATAAGAGTCAACGATAAAGAAAAAAAACAAAAGAAATAGCGTGCAAGTAGACAAACTAATCCAGATAGCAATAGGTGTGCTCCATTTTCCAGCGGCAGACTGGCTAATCCCGGCTTAAGAAGATGGCGCGATCTCACACCATCCGGTCGGCCGAAGGATGAAGGTTTACATGCTTACCATAGCTTGTCCTGACACATAGTCAGTGGGAACTCCTTGGCGTCTTTCATGTTTCCGGTCTGTTCAGTGGGAAATACACGCGTTTGAGAAAGCTGTAGTCGGGTCTCTGGTGTGGATGTGGACCTCGGGAGTGAGAATTGTTGCACATGGCCTAGATCACAACGTGAACAGAACAGACTGACATCGCATGACAGCCATCTCACATTGTAGTCCACCTCATCTCGACACAGTATATTTCGGAGCTTCACTTTACAATTTACACACGCTGGCAGTCCATGGCCGAGATGTCTGTCAAGCGAGTAGCAGTAATCGGCGCCGGCCCCGCTGGTGCCATCACCGTCGACGCCTTGACACAGGAGAAGGCATTCGATGTGATAAAGGTGTTTGAGCGCCGGGAAGGTCCCGGCGGCTGCTGGTAAGCCCAGGCAACTCACCTACTACTTGGAGCCCCTCGCCCTCAAAGAAGCGTCACCGCTCACACCTCGCCCAGGATAGGGGACTCAAACCCCCCACCACCACTGACCAACCTCGCGGCACTGGCTCGCCGCGAGGGCGATCCGCCCGTGTCCATCCCCGAGACTATCCCGGCTCGGGCACCCAGGCCGGCCCAGCCTCGCTTTGCTGAGTCCTCCATCTACCCGTACCTCGAGACCAACGTCGACGACCTGGCCATGAGCTATACGGGCGGCGGCGCAGAGGACATCCCCGCCGAGCGCAGCGAGTGGTCCGTCTCCCGGCACGGCGCAGACACACCGTTCCGCCACTGGACGGTCCTGCGCCGCTACATCGAGGGCCTGTGGAACCGCAACGGCTACGCGCACCTCGTGTCGTACAACACTGCTGTCGAAAGGGCCGTCAGGGTCGGTGGGCAGTGGGAGGTCACGCTGCGGCGGGAGACTGAGGGCCAGGCTGGGGATGAGTGGTGGGCCGAGAGCTTTGATGCCGTTGTCGTGGCGTCTGGGCACTTCAATGTCCCGTGGATACCTTCTATCGACGGGCTGGACGAGTTCGAGTCGTCGCGGCCGGGGAGTGTGCTGCATAGTAAGATGTACAGGGGCCGCGACGGCTTCAGAGGCAAGGTGAGTGGCATGGAGACGACCTGGTGGCCGCTGAAGTATAAGCTGACGAGACGGGCAGCGCGTGGTCACAGTGGGCGCCTCCGTGTCAGCCGCAGACATCGCATACGACCTCGCCTCGAGTAAAGTTACAAAGGACCCCGTCCACGCCGTCGTGATAGGCCACAACTTCAACCCTTACTTTGGCGACGAGGCCTTTAACCACCCTCGTATAGAGAAGCAGCCCTCCATAGCACGTGTCGACGCCAAATCTCGCACCGTCCACCTTGTCGACGGTACCGTCATCCGGGACGTCGACCACCTCGTCTTCGGCACGGGGTACAGCTGGAGCCTGCCCTTCCTCCCGCAGGTCCCCACCCGCAACAACCGGGTCCCGGGCCTCTACCAGCACGTCGTCTGGCGGGAGGATCCCACGCTGCTGTTTGTCGGGGGTGTCGGTGCGGGCCTGACTTTCAAGATCTTTGAATGGCAGGCTGTCTATGCCGCTCGCCTGTTGGCCGGGAGGGGCACGCTGCCCAGTCTGGAGGAGATGCGTGCTTGGGAGGCTGAGCGGGTGGAGAAGAAGGGAGATGGGCCCAAGTTCCTCACGATCCATCCGGACTTTGAAGAATATTTTGAGAAGTTGAGGGAGCTTGCCGGGGAGCCCGTTGATGGGGTAGGGAGGAGGTTGCCCAAGTACGATTCGAGGTGGTTTCAGTTGTTTATGGATGGGCATGAGCTGAGGAAGGCTATGTGGAAGAGACTCAATGATCAGGCAAGAGTTGAGCTTGAGGCAGGTGGCGAAGCAGTCGCCGTGGAGAGTCGCCTGTGAGTTGGGTGGCCTAGTGGTTCATGATCTCTTTCTCCTGTTGTTGACTGTACTTAGAGAAGGCTTACAGATAATCCGGACACGGATAGAAGCCAGTAAATCAGAGGCAATAGAGGTGTAAATGCTAGCCGGCAAGCCATGTGAATCAGCTGGACTGGGAAATGGTGCGATAGTAGTTTGACACAGGTCATACTACTGGTAGCTTGCGAAGCAGCAAGAAAGCGCATTCCTACTCGGGCACCGGATAAGAATACTTCGTGTGGTTGCAGTAGCCATGCCCTGAGGAGATAAACTCGGTCAGATGTTATCACTCTTTCTAAAACCAAACAGCATACAATATTCGCGATTCTAGTCCAGAAGCATATCCAGAGTCACGTTGGCGTTCAAACCGTCCCCATGCCAACATCACAAAAGCTCCCTCCAAGCGTTAGGGATTGTAGCACCTCATCCAGCCAGGGTACAATTCGTGAAAACTCGCGGAATTGTCATCTCGCAGCATCGGCAGTCACGTATGGCTTGTCCCACTCTACAGCAGTAAAATCACAAACTTTTACAGGCATATAAACGCTAGGGTGCCAAACCAGCCTGAGAGAGACCCAGCGCTACATGCAGAGGTGTCAGAAAACCTGGGGAGGAAAGCTTTATCTCGGGAGTCAACTGAAGGCTTCAGACTCTTCGCAATGAGCTTCACCGCTCGTCTTCCACAAGTTGAGCGTGAATGGTACGCAGACAAGGACCCTCCAAGGCGCCCCATCCAGCTGCCCCTCCCAAAGCTGGATTATGAATCTGATCCCGAGGTTTGGGAGTGGAAGTTCAGAAATTTGCTGAAGCACAACTTGCTGTTGGGCTTTATTGATGTTCCAGGGCCACCTGTTACTCCGGCCCCAAGGAACAGCCAAGAACAGCTGGAAATCGCCGCGGCTACACACTGTCTTGTGCTTCTTGGGACATGCGTCTCTGAGCACATTCTTGCCGATATTCTCACTTCTTCTCAAGATAACAGGCTTCCTGAAAACCCCTTTCAGCTCTTCCGAGAGGTCAAGAAATTCGTTAGTAGCTTCCGTCATATTCGTGGATGGAAGGGAGGCAACCCCAGTATATGGGACCATTTCACGGGAAGGGTGACCTTGGACTCAACTCCAGCAGTTCGCCAAATTCTCCAGAGGCTGGGAAACATCTACAAATTGCGTGACAAGGACAATCGTGGCACTGTAATCATTGTTGCAGTACTGGTGGTCAAGAGGAGCTACCCATATTCACCGCCAGAAATCCTCCGGAAATACGTACAGAAAGCAACAGATGGGCAATTCGACATGGAACAAATCATTTGGAATGAAATGACCGAGGAGATTACAAAAGTCTTGTGAAATTAGCTCGAGCTTGAATTTCGGGTAGTTGTTGTGGTTGGGTGGTATTGAGGGATTGCTGAGAGGAGAAAGGTGTCTACAATGCCAACGAGTTTGCTGTACCGCTCTTACGACAAGATCGACCACAGGTTTCCAGGAAATTGCAAGCTTATTGTGTGGCAAATATCTGGTTTCCTCCTGGTGAGTATCACCAAATTCTTCCCCTGTTCAATGCTCACTTGGTGGATGCTGGTCTTGTCTGAGGAAATACCCAAGATCTGTGTGAGCTCCCGAGCGAAATGTAAAGTGTACTTGCCTAGGTAACTGCCAGCCGCACAGAACTGTGTGTCGCAGCCAGGTCTCGACCTTATTTGGCCGCCAGCACCAGCACCTCATACGGCCGATACGAGACTGACGAGCCGGCTTCGGGCAGCAATACCCTCAGTAAACATCACATATATCATGGCAATAAGACTGCCATGTTTGATAAGTTCTGCGCATTTCAGTATCCTGAAAATATCTAGTGTTCTATGGAAGTGGATTTGGTAGACTGTTTAAACCTCGGAACCTCAGCATCAGTTCCAAGCTTTGGCGGATTTCCGACGCAGCACGCGATCCGCTGCGTCCACTCCTCTGAGATTGAAGACTCGCTTCCATTCTTGAGCAATGCTACTAGGTCCTGTGTATCATCCTAGTCTGAGGTCCCTTTGAGGTCATCTCGAGCACGCTTGGTAGACTGGCGGACTGGCGCGTGTTGTCAGTGGTGTATCGTGGAGCAAGGCGACGCGGGTGTGTGCAATTGCGCCTGGTATAAGCGCTATTCGTTGCCACAGCCTGTCTTAAGCATTGCTCCATCTGCCTCAACCTTAAATTCATCGATCATTTGACCAAGACAAGGATTCAAGGTTCGACTTGCTTGCTGAAGTCTCTTCTAGAGGATTGACTACACAAAGGGCATGAGCAGGGCTGCTTCAAAAAGTGGAGATCACAGATCGCGCCCATAAAAACAGAGGACACACCTATACAGGGCCAACACCCTAAGTAAGTAGATGTAGCTAAAAAGGGCTAGAAAAGACACAATCCTTAAGTACAACTTAGTTCAAATGAATACTAAACCAGTTATCCTATAGGATATTATCCTATAGGAGCTATAAAGGTTGTCTTATAAGGAATTATCCGATGAGAGGTTGCCCTATAGGAGGCTGTCCTATAAGAAGTTGTCGAGGAAGAGGTTTGTCCTATAGGAGAGTGTCCTATGGGAGGTTACCACATGGGGCTTGGGTGTACCCTCCGTTTTTACGGGTGCGAATCTCCGATCTCAAAAAGTATTACCTATGTAGGTCCATGTCAAGGACCTCCAATAGTACAGCAACTTTGACTGTGTCCCACAGCGACATTCAACTCAATCACTTCGATAGAACTTGATGGGACAACTCTCTTGTCCAAGAAGCGAGCTGACCTAGGCAAAGGTAGATCGACTTATGCATCATACTAGGCCGTCATTTGAATGTGACATGAACTGAGGCAACTAAACAACTTCAGGGTAAGGAATCTATTGGTACACTTTTTGGATATAGATGTAATGCCTCCTCGAAATTCTACAGACCTGTTCTCACGACTGATTTCAAGTAGGTCTACGCAGACTTCTTGGGGTGGTAGACAGAGACGTCCAGACCGTTGTGATATGGGACGGTCAAGTTGCTGAAGCCACTTTCTGGATCCCTAAGGTGCTGCAACAGGTCCTTGTAACGCTCCTCGCCAGATATTGTGTTGTCGACAATGACCACAGCCCCTGACCTCAACTTCGGCTGGACCAACTTCAGGGTAGGTAGGGCCAGCGGGGCCCATACTTTGCGATGGTCAGCAAGATATGTCAATGAGATGTAGGTGTTTTCACTTACTGTCAAGTAGGAGCAGGTCAACATCTGGCAAGTCCTTGCTCAACGTCTGCAGCAGGTCACCCTCCCTCAGCTCAATATAAGGCTCTGCCTCCTGGCCCACTTCCATCCAATGCGCCTTCGCAAGCTTGATCTTCTCAGGCTCCTTCTCGGTAGCAATGACTTTCGCGGGACCCGCCTTGCCGTCGGCGACGTTCTGCCCGACGGCCAGGGCGAGGTAAATGGTGCTCACGCCGTAGCTCGTGCCGGCCTCGACGACGCTGGTGGCGCCTGTCATGCGCGCCACCTGGTAGACGAACTGGCTCTTGTCCTGGTCCAGGGCGACGAACTTGTCGCGCATGAGGTCGTCGAAGGCGGGCGTCCCAGCCGTCTTGTACACGGCGCTGTCGATCTTGGCCTCCTGCTCGACCGAGCGGGCGTGCAGCCGGTCCAGCAGCTCGTGGACGTGAGGGGGTGCTACCACCGGGTTGGGAAGATGTGAGGTCATGGTGAAGCTGGAGTGTGTGTGTGGGTATGAACTGGGAGAAAGACTATCAACGTGAAATGCCCGTACTTACGTGCGCAAAGGAGTGAGAGCTGCCAACCGATAGTACTCTCCCGCAATTGGGGCGGGGTTCCGGCGGACGTGCGCGCCCTTGGCTGTGACGCTCGCTGTCAAGCAGGTTTACTAGACGGCGGACCGACCCCGGCACGCCGCACTCGCGGCCGCTAATCTGACACACGGCTTGTCGTAGTTGTCGTAAACCACAACATAGCCCTGCCACAGGGGGTTTCACTGTGTATGGTCGAAGGCAAGATGGTAATCTGGCTCATGTGTGGTTCACCGGCTTGGTGAGTTCAGCTGTGAGAGAGCACGGCGTCTAAGGGTTGCATATTTGAGCAATATGGAACAATTGTGAATGACATAGAGCATGAGCTGCCGATGTGCCTTAGATACGTGCCGCCCGTGAATCCAGATGTCCGTGACCTGAGACCTTGGTCGGGAGCAAGCCTTGCGATAGAGGTCAATACCTATACACCCGGGCATGCCGGGCACATGCCACCGACAATTGATGCACATCCATACCACCAGCCTGTGAAGTCGCCGCGATAAAATGCATTCGACGACAACATGCCAGCAGTGACATTCGAAGGCTGGGGCCAGGAGAGTCGGGAGCCTGCTGTGGGCCGTTGGAATTCACATCATGTAAGTCCATTGGTCAAACAAGGCGACCTCGAGCTGTATTCAGACCCGGGTCAGCACTACGTACCTCTGAAATGCCCTTGCTCGCCTCATTCATCGCCCGGTGTTATGATAGTCTCGCCAGGTATTCCACGCAGAGTCCATTGATTCTCAATACGTGTTACTCAAACGGAAAGGCTTCAATGAGTGTGGCACATCTACGCGGTACTTCGCCCACAGACGGGCTGGCCATATTCGAGCTCTCCTCGGGCCAACTGCTCTCGGGAAAAATGTACCCAATGCATCAATGATATTGCTGTACACGCTACTGAAGTATCACATAACTGGTGTCGAGCGCCTCCAGACCCCCATCAGCCACCAAAGTCGATCCCTGCAGGCTCCAGCTCACGCTGCCCCAGGGCTGTGATGCAATCTTGGACACGTTGAAGCCCCCCGGCAGCTTGATCTGCGCAGGAGCCGCAGAAGTTGAGTTCTCCGGGTTGACGATGCCGACCAAGACCCCCTTGCTCTCATCCTCGGTCACCCAGTAGGCCGCATCCAGGCTCCCCTTTGCCGATCGCCCGTCCACCACGAGCACCGGGTTGGCACCGGTCAAGAAGTCCGCCACCGGCTCGACCGTGACGACGTTTGCCAGCTTCGCCGTCGCGTTGGACAGCACATCAGAGGGCGGGTAGATCCAAGCCAGGCGGGCCATGGCGCCGTGGTTGAACGCCAGCAGGTCCATGACCCACGTCTCCTCGGGGGTCGGGTCACGCGCCCAGTAGCCCTCGCCCGAGAAGGCCTGCGGCACGGCCCACACGGGCTTCCGCGTCGCCACGGAGCCCCCGATCCACCCGGCGTACTTGTTGAAGTCGTCGATGCGCGAGGGCACGTCCAGCAGGCTGCCGACGCAGTTGTCGCACCCGCAGTCGCCGTAGGTCAGGTTGCAGGGGGTGCCCCACCTGTCGGCGAAGGTGGCGTTGATGCCCACCGGGTAGGCGTCCTCCATGACGATGTCGGCCCCGGCTGTGTACTCCTCAAAGTAGTGGTTCTGGCAGTTCAGGACGAGCGCTGTCGGGTGGTACTTGTCCAGCGAGGCGAGCAGGTTGTAGGCGTCTACCGACGACTCGAAGGTGTACCCCCAGCCGTCTGGCTCGTCGGCCGTGTAGTAGGTGAGGAGCGAGGGGTGGTCCTTCACCAGGGGGATCTGCTCCGCGACAGAGCTCAGGTTCTGGAACGAGTTGCGCATGTCGTACTGGAAGAGCAGGTTCACCCGGTCCATGGCGTCGATGCTGTCCGTCATGTTGGAGTCGGCAAAGTCGGCAACCGGGTTGACTGCGTTGAAACCCGCTGCTTCGAAAGCTGCGATGTTGGTGGTGTCGTTGAAGTACCCACTGTAGCTGCCGTAGTAGCCATAGGGGAAGACGGGCTTGAACACGCCGCCTGAGGCCTCATTCCGGTACAGCAGCGAGCCATAGAGCCTGTCGACCTTGACAACGCTCCCGGTGGTCTTGTCAGGGAGGTAAAACAGCTCGGTCTGCGCGGTGACGTTGGCCCCGCTTGACGTAGTTCCGGTCAGAACAATCGAGTACGACGCTGACGTGCTTGAAGTGAGCCCAGTCAGGTCGAACTGGAAGAGGTTGTCGGTTGAGTTGACGGGAACCTCTCCGGTGACGAGCACATTGCCCTCCACTGTGGCAGTGAAACGTAGGCTGTCAGGCGCACCACCCGGGGCCGATGCAGGAGGAGAATAGACGACGCCATGGTAGAGGGACAGACCGGCGTCAACAATGAGATCCGCCGTGGTCTCGCTGTCAACATAGATGCTGTGACGAGTGGCGATCTGGACGTCAAGCAGAGGACTTGACGCCGCGTCTGGCTGTGTCATGAAGCCGCCAGGGATGATCATGGCCGACCTGATATGTAGTACATCGTCAGTTTCAATGCTCAATTTCCAGGGGAGTCATGGAGGCACCGTGGTGAGAGTATATTACCCATTGTAGACCTTCCCGCACCACGTATCCTGCGATGTGACGCCCGATATCAGACCATTCAAGACGGTGGCAGCGAGCCACAAACGTCCTGAAGGAGCCATGTTGGGTCGTGGGCAACGTCAATACTCGATACTGTTTGTTTGGCTCTCACGCGCCGGCTGGGCTGCACAACTTGCTTAACGGGCCGGAGTCAGCGACGCAACACTTTGACACGGGAACAGGATGCCCGGTTCATCTCATTTTACTGCAGAGCAGAGTGACATGGACCATCTCGACAATGCCCAAACCATCTGCCCGCAGTGGCAAGCATCGCCCTTCCCCTCCCTCGTTAACGTTAACGTTGCACCGACGAAATGCGCCTGGAGAAGTGGGGTCGCGTCGATAAGACCCCCCCAGGGGAATGGGCAAGAGGGGTTGGGTTACTCGTTAAAGCGATGACTTGCATGGCATTAATCAAACAAGGTTAAATGAAACGGCTTTGATAATCGCGGTCCTGCTTTATTCATGTCATGATTGCCAGCCCGAGTCGTGGCCCTGTCATAAGTTTTGAGTCATCGCACGCGACTTTCGCACACTGCGTTCAGGGCACACTATCGCTGGGTGAGGACATTCTGGCACGAACCAAGTGACCTTGGGATTGCTGAGCAGGACTATGTAACACCGGCATGTGCATTCAGATCCCGGTGCTCAAGTGATATATCCAACTGACTTCGGGATAAGAGCCGGCTTGTAAGTGCTGATTTCCAAGGCTGCATAAACATTTCCCGTAGGCCACAAGTTATATGTGAATTGATTTGACCATTATATTCGACTTGAGATTAGGTGATAGGTCAATGAATCTAAACCTACAGCAGTTCTGGGTTGATTGCCCAAAGTCCGTTTGTAGATGAGATGTAGCAAGTCACACACCTCTGTATAGAGATGCCCTCAATAGTTACTGTCAAACATGTCCCACAGATTTGGAAACAACTCATCGACATCGGGCAGGCCTGATACGTCAAAGTCCTGCCAGTCAACCATGGACACGGCTGTCTCCTGGTCACCTTGACCAGCATTATTAGCTACCGGGGTCGCCTTTCGCAGCTCCTCGACGACGTCGACATATTGTGCGATGCAAGCGTCGCCCAGGTCCCACCCAAAGTTCTGCTGATGGCCTTTCAAGGTAGCCACCAAGTCATTTGCGAGGCCCAACGAGACACTCTCGCCAAGCCCGTTGGGTGTCTTCTCCGTCTCGAGTGCAACTCGAAGCAGGAAGGCAATGGTGGAGGTGAAGATAAACGCGGCAGTGGGCAGCCAGAAATCGTTGAGCTGCGGTCCCCGGAGTGCCTGGGCCAGGCGTACGATGTCTTCTGCAGCTTCGCGCAGGTGGATGTAGCGGGCTGACAAGTTGTCTGTAATGGCGTGCTGGCTTTTGTCTGTGTTGCTGTCGAGCTCCATCCGCCGCTGGAGGAGCCGCATGAACAGATACGATAAACGGAGGTTACTCGCCCCTGGGGCACTGAGGTCTCTGCCGTGTATGATGAGCCGGCGGATGTCACCGATGAGAGACCCTTCCCACCGTCTCAGGGCGGCCCCAGCATCAAACTCGGGTATGTTCTGTCTGTCCGGCTTGAGGGCGTAGATGTGCACTAGGAATGCATCGAGCACTTCGCTTAGGCTGACGAGCGCCAGGAAGACCGTATTCCCACCGCCATCTGCTCTCGGCCTCGGGGCATCGTGAAACTGCCCTTGTATGTGCGGAGGCGTCCCGTACGCGAGGCTGAACCACCTGTCATGGACCAGGAGAGCCCACCATATCTGCACCCTGATCCTCTTCTCGGGCTCGGAAATGTCCCAGTCGCTCGGGTCACGATGCAGGCCCAGGCCGTGGGCTATCGAAACCGCAGACCCGATCAAGACCCCATTGCCTATCAGGGAAGTCGACGGGCGGCCTCCAACGTCCAAAAGCACGGCCACCACTGTCGACATGCCCGGGCAGAGCTGCAGCTCCGAGTACAGCGCGTCGGTGGCCTGGTTCCACACAAACCTGCTGTCTGGGCAGTGGCGCCCGGCGGCCCGGCGTGGCTGAGACCAAAAGGTCAGGGCATGGGCGTAGACGCTTGCCAGCAGTGCAGATGAGATGTGGGCGGGCTGCCGGCGGAACTGGTCCCGGAACGAGCCCTCGTCCAGCAGAGGGAAGCACGCGTTGGCCCTGCGGAAGTACGTGTCGATCAGCTCGTCTCCAAAGGGCTCGATGATCCTCTCGATGATGAGGCATTTGCCCGATGCCACCGACTGGTTCGGCGTCTGGCCCATCGGCCGCCTCCGGACCCTGGCGAACATGACGGAGCTGTTGTCCGGGCCTGTCCCAGCTCCGCCCCCGTCGCGGCCGGGCCTCACGATGCGCGCCAGACGCCTTCCTGCGCCGTGGTTGGGGTCGGCGCGCAGGTATTCGGCCAGGATCTGTGTGTCGCTCGTCACGACGGGCCCGAGGATGTGCGAGCTCTCTTCCTCCTCGGGGCTGCCCAGGCCGGCGATCAGGGTCGTGGCATGCTGCATGGCCCCATCGCTGCCGCCTCTCGCTTGCACCAGACCATGCGAAGGCGACGACGTCGTCTGGGACAGTGGTGCTGACGGAGGGGCTGTTGGCTCAGCTTGAGACCCAAGCTGTCTTGGGCTCGCCGGGGATGCACGGGACTTTTGGGCCGCCGGCTCGGCCCTCTTGCGAGGTGCAGCAGTTCTCCGCGGTTGTATCGAGGTCTTTGAGGAGGTCAAGCTTGGAAACTCGCACTTTGTCCCATGCACCCGGCACATGACACACCCCTTCTCGTCACCGTCATCAACCTTGCAGCGAGACTTGCGGCGCCTGCAGGCCTGGCAGGCCGGCCGGAGGTGTGACCGATAAGGCCGTTCTCCGGCCGCATCGCCGGCTGTCCCGCCACGCCGGTTGGCGCCTGTGCTCCGAGCACTCGTGTGCGCAGAAAGGCTCGAGCGTGCTGGATGCGAAGTCGAGGGTGGTTCCTGTTGGTCCATGGGGCAAACGTCGAGTTGTGGGCCTTGCGAGCCCGATAACGATGTCCTAATAAGCGTGCCGAGATGAGGTTGTGCTCTCGGCGAGTTCCGGTGCACGATAATGCAGCCCCCACCACGGAGTTTAGGGTATGTAGATCCTTGGCAAAATCAGCTTGGCACGCCAACGGCCTCATCGAGATGATAGATACCATGGTATACGGACCACCACTTATTCCGACTGGTAGCACAAGTCAGAGAACAAAGGTATAGGAAAGTGTGCGTTGGACCACGAACTAGGGCAGAACACACCACGGCGGACACTGTTGACGATTGGAGCGTCTTTTGATGAACTGAATAACTGGGGCTGAAGGTGCGGTTAGGCATGCTGTTTGACCCACGAAAGCTACACCTCGAAGTAGGTGCGGCGCTCGCTCATGCCGGGGCACCATGTGTGCTTGAAGACGAGTGGTAGAAATCGTCGTCGCTCGTCCACGAAGTGTACGAAGTGTACGTTGACCTGCAGCATGTAAGCACAGGAAGGTGACACGAGAGGTAGATTGCTTATTACCTTAGCATCGTTCTTGATAGATGCCCTTATTCCCACCTTGGGTCCAGCTCGACGGTGTACGTTTATTATCACCTAGTTCAACTAGTAGTGGTGTTGTCGGATGGCTTTCTTCGTGTACGTGCAAGAGGGTAAAGCAGAGTATGTTGGTTGGTTGTTTGTGCCTGCAGAGGTGCTCTGTGTAGGTGTCTACGGCCGACTAAGCCTACAGCCAAACGGTGTTATGGCGGGCTTTTCTCGTCACACAAGTCAGAAAACAATGGTATCCAAGGGAGATGTTCGATATTGAGACCAACATCCATTATACTTACCTAGGTATTGAATTCTATTCCACGCCTCGCACATGGCAGTCTGTGGTATTCATCGTCCCTTCGTCGGTGCTGCAGCAAGTTGGGGAGTCAAAGAGTTGTGGTATTAAAGATGACCCGTCTGAGCGAATGACGGATGGGCTGCGGCTGCAGAGGCACTAGACAAACGGTGCCTCAGACCCTAACCTGCTCTAAACTTGAATGCGAACCTCAGTCAACGCACCTGAGTATTCGAGCTCTACACAGGCACGGCAGTGATGATAGGGTGAGTCGGTGACACCAGCAAGTACCAATGAGACGAGTTCAACACGTTCTGTTGTCTGGGACTCTTATTTCCAAGTAGAGTATTATACAAAGAATTTAAAGACACAGCCAGATATTTATATACACACTGTAACGATTGGCAACATGCGTCTCCAAAAAAGGAATCTGAGACGCCGCCCAGCGCAACTCTGCTAAACATTACTCAAGCCACACACTTAGCACACATCCAGCGTTGCGTCACCGGTGATGCTGAAGGTAGGGTTCTCAGAGCAAGGAGACTCCCTGACCGAGTTGTCGTTGACCTCGAGTGTGAGGTTAATATCGCGAGTGATTGCGAACTCGTCCCGGGCTGAGAGACGGACTTCACCACCTCCCTGGACGGTACCGCCCTTGATGGCCACGTTGTAGCAGTTCTCGATGAGGATGGCGTTGTTCTCGTTGTTCGAGAGCTCAACGGTGCCAATCTCAGCTCCGCCAGATTCTGAGACACAAAATATCCCCCTTCCGCCCCCTGTCGACACGACTCGGTCGATGACCACGTTGGTCTCGTAGTTGCCATCGCCCAGCATGCCATTCTGGTTCGCGAATCGCAGAGTTGCGTAACCGGTTCCGGCGCCAGCGTTGTCACCTTGAACGAGGCCAACCTGAGCGTTTGTTGTCTTCTGGAGGAGGAGGCCGCACTCGCCAACGTCCTTTGCGATGATACTGTCGATTGTGAGGCCGTCGATGTTCCAGGTTTCAACTGCGTGGGACTATATTTTATGATGTTAGCAGTCATTCAAGGAAACGAGTATCATGAGGGTGAGACTGTGAGGCGACATACAGATGCCCCTGTGACTGTAATAGTACCCATCTTCACGTTGGAGTTGGCAGCCTCATCCCGGTCGAACCGGATACCAATGCCGGCAGTGAGCTGCATATCGATCTCGCCCAGGGTGAGGCCAGTCGTGCCGTAGAAGTGCAGGCCAAAGTACACCTCCCCAGCGAGACTCAGGTACGGAATGGAGACATCCTCGGTGTTCAAACTCTCGATCGCCCCCTTTCCATTGGCGATTGAGGCGGTAATGGTTCCACAGCCTTCGAAGGTCTTGCCACTATCGATGCTGATCGTGTTGGAACCAATGTTTCCATCAGCGATGACAGAGACAGTCTGGCCGCTCGAGATACCGCCCAGGGCTTCTGTGATTGCCGTATAGTAGTCGCTGCCAGAGTAAACCTCTGAGCCGCCAACCGTGGCCGTGTAGCTGCCCTCTGTCCCGTCAACAGTGGCGTCTGGCGCCGAACCGCACTGGGCGTATGCCGTGGTGGCCAGCACCGACGCTGCTGCGATCTTGGAGAATCTCGTCATGGCGGGTATATGTGTAATTGACATGGGTTGGAAGGGAAGGCTCAGCACAGCGAGGGCACGATGCAACGAAAGATGGTTTGCTGTTGCGCCACGTTCTCCTCATAATCTTTTATTATAGCATAATTCGGCGACAGGCTGCACGTGCAACGAACCATAAACAAATTAGGCATGCTGGGGCTGGGTTGCCCGCCCCTCGGACCAAGAGTTTCTTCGTGATTGCAGGAGTCTCCATTAGAGTGCGCATCAGTGCCGCATCCCAATCGTTTGCCTTAGATCTTGCGTTCATCCCAGGTAGGGATCCGCCGAATCCGATGATACTTTTTATGGGGCAAGCAGGTCATACTGCCTTTTTGAGGACGGGCCCGCACCTTGAGTGAGGCGCCGCCGAGCCTTGATCGTCAGGAGCTTCCCTTGGCATGCGGATGTTTTGTTTTGAAACACGAATCTTCCGCCATTCACGACCGGGCTTGGCTTGTGTGAGCCCGAACTTTGTGGGATCCTCCCCGTCATCAAAGGATGCTTTGTGGATGGCACGTACTGGTACGAGACTCCTGCGGTCCGGGGCACACGAATTTGGACACTTTACACATCACTGCCCAGCCCAATGTAGGGCGGCGTCCATATTGCTCTTACCCGGCTCGGTACCATTGGAACTGTGCCAAATTTCAGTGAGCCAAGGTGTCTGAGCATTGCTGTTCAAAAGAGTCGCAAACCCATCAAGTAATCGATTTGTATGAGGGCATGACCGTTTCTGAGATTATACTGCCACACATGACGAGAAGAGTCATGATGGTATATGATAATCGCGCCTTTTATGCTTGTGGAGAGCTGTTTGAGTCAACTCACTCCCACGACAACCACGTGCCGTCCTCAAAGCGCTGCTAAATAGACACCCCCCCCCGCGTCCTCCTGCAATATCCTCAGGTGATGGAGGCTCGCATCCTGATACGCATCGGTGTTGATGAGCACATCCGCTACCGACCGAGACAATCCGCGGATATAGCGTACTGATGGACTATTTGTATTCTTTGAGTTTCTCTGTTAAGCCGGAACAACTGTAAGTTCCCTAGAAGGGCAAGGCAATGTATCTTACTGATTGGCTTCCTTGAGCTTGTCGTTGCCGCTCCAGACCATGAGTCTGTGGTGCTTCCCGTTGTGCTTGACCGAAACGATGGCAGAAAGTTGGACGGGCGTGTGACCGGCGTTCATGATGACGATGACTTCGGTTCCACCCGCACTGATTCGCTTCATGCCCATCTTGATGAAGGTGGGGACCTTGATATCCATTCTGCCGATTCGCTCGTTGAGTTGCTGCTGTCTGATCGACCTCTTAGTTTCAGGAGACAGGCTCGTCCCGGCGTCGGAAGCCAAGAGTGCTGATCCATTGAAAACGGCTGCACGCTGTTCTTTGATCCATATCGCGTCAGGTTCTACAGCCACCACGACGGTGTCCTGTGTGTAGTTTTGCAGGAGCAGGTTGACATTACCGATGTGATCACGGTGCCCATGCCCGATGGGAATGTACTTGATGTCGGTGAGCCAATCAGCTGGCATCTAATCGAGGATTCGCTCTTGCATGTCGACCCAGGTTGCCAGGGCATCGAAAAGCAGAAGGCCAGTTTCGGTCTTGACCACGACGGCTCCCAGGTTATCAGTTCAAAAGAACCAAGCCTTGTCAAGAAACTGCACACCGCCCGCGGGCATCTATTCGTTGAACTGGCAGTACAAAAAGCCCTTCAGCACCAAGCACCCGGCGGGCCCATTTCTCACAAGACAAGCGGAGCTTGTGATGTCCACTAGAGGTGTCGCCGGTCTTAGAGTAGGAGAGCCCCTTAGGCTGCCGGATGGACTATGTGCCTTTATAGAGTGGTCTTCTAAGCTCCACTGTTGAGGTGACCAATCTTTGAGAGAATGTCTGAATGCTTGGATACTCCTAGAACGTGATGAAAGATATCCTTCGATAAATTGAAGAGACCACACACCACACGGTGCTGCACTCGAAGCACGAACACAGGGAACCATTGGAGATAGCATGGTACAAGAGCGATCACATATACCGCGGGGTGAGGGGGTTGATACTGTGCGTTTGCCCTTCTTAAAGATTATTATATAACCCTAGTAGATAAGGTTAGGGATACTAACTACTTTAGATCTCCTATAAACTTAAGGTAACGGCATATATACTATAACTAGAGAGTTAAGGGGAATAGTTATATAGCCTCCCTTATCTAAAGAAATTGATTTATAGGTTTTAAGAATTTTTAAATTAGTTAGCTAGTACCTATATAAGTAATAGAAAAGGCTGTAGAGGCTCTCTAGTAGATTTGTGCTAAGAGCCCCTGACGAGACCGCTCGAACTTCTGCTCTCGCAACTGGTCGTCCGGGTCGTGTTTGGCATCATCGACGATTCCAGCATCTCCATCCCCGTTGAAGAAGTCGTCTGGTTTAGTATCGCCCTGAGGAGCTTGTGGTCAGCGAGGGCCCGGGAAGTAGTAGTCATAGCGATAAACCAAATCTTGCCCGTGCCTGGGAGGCCAAAGATGAGTAGAATGTTATGTGGAACGGCTGAGTAGAAGTACTGAAACCTCTCCCTATTGTCGGAATCGGGGATCATGCGCAGAAAGCTCTCCTTTTGATTGTGGGATAGATGGGACTAGAAGTCCTTCTCGCTCGAGGTTGGGCACGGATCGACCAACAGATCAGCTTCCGAGCAGCGAAATCTTGCCTCTTCAGTTGAGAGACGTCCTCGAACTCTGGGACCATGATTGAACACAAGGCCAAGCATGCCCAAGGGCGAAAAGGGGATCACCACGGCTAAATATACAAGGTCATTGATGGATACAGTGCAGACAAGTATACGCGGCACAGGCCGCCAATAACCACGCACGCCACTTGAGTAAGTAGTTTTACATGGCAGAGCCGAGTCATATCCGGTCGTCTCGCTCTAAGCAGCTGATCAGAAAGGTAGCGCAATGCTCATCGTCGTGAAGTCGTCGTCATGAAGGTCCGATCGAGACGGCTGATAGTCCCGAAGACGTGTAGGCCCTTGCAATTGATGCGCCGAAACTGCATTCGGCTTTTCTGGGCTCTGGTCATCTCTTACCGCTATTTAATTGCTTTTGGGCGATTGCATTTTCAATCCGTATACATCGTCAACGTATTGTAGATCTTCGAAGAGAAAAGTGAGACGGGCTGCGCCTTCGTCCAATGATAAGGGCTTGCTACCCTGTTCAAGTTCTGCCGCTCAGCACTTCAGGTTGAGAAAGATTTGGCTTCATCGATGTCGTAAGGTATGCAGAGAAATGGCTGGCTTGAATACTCGAGCTCATACCCATAGATTACTGCTAGTACGGAGGACTCAGTACCTGAAAATAAAAATGCTGTCGTCACCTTCGCAAGTCATCAGCATTGCTATGCTTACGCATCCAGCAATACAAATAGCCCATGTGAAGTGAAAATTTTCTTTTTGCACCCTGGAATATAAAAGATTGAATATAAGGGATGCGGACATACTGCCATCATTTTTGGCCCATGTTTCGCTCCATTTCGACCGTAGCTACCACCCCATGCACAAGAGTACTGTAGTACTAGTCCGACTGAACGCTCTCCGTCAATACACTACGTTATTCACTAAAGCATTTTGGCGCCGTGATCCCATGCAGTCTCCACGAATGTATTCCTCGAGCTCTCATTCTCATGAGGGCTTCTGGTCAGCGGAGCTTGGAGGCAACATTACAAGAGTGCCAACAAATCCCTGCTTAACAAATATTAGGGGTTAATCTTGCACGCCTTATTAGGTCAGGACCGACACAGATCATAGGCATGGTCTGTGTGTCTGGCCATCAAACGACGCCTGTGATTACCCTAGGGTAGCTGAAGTATGGTGAATATGCGGGTCTGTGTCCTCACAAGATCGCGGAACATTTTACGAATCCAACGGCAGCCCAGAGTAGGATAGGAGGTCAACAGATCACCGAGCGGGCTAGGCTAACAAATACAAGGTTGTATCGACGGACGTCGCGCTCTCCCGTTACAGGGTATTGCCTGCAATAAGGTTAAAAAGGTACTTCTGCCCTGTTGGCGATGGGGGCCCTGCCCTATCTCTCTCTCTATCAGAGAA
>JUJX01000469.1:5516-19286 GCA_000800745.1 Diaporthe longicolla
AAAGAAAATATAATAACTTTATAATTCTTTATAACTTATTTATAATTAAAAGTTATTATTTTATATTAATAACTATTATATTAAACTATATTTATTTATATTAATATTATTAATAAACTATTAACTTATTAAAGTTAAAGTTATTATAATTTATAAGCTAGTCTAACGCTATTAAATACTATATATAAAGACTATTATTATATAATTTAAAGTTTAATAATATTATTATAATTATATAAAAATAATACAATTAACTAAATATTAAAACTATTAAACTAATATTAATTTTAATAGAAAAGTATATATATATATATATATATATTTAAATAAAATAAATTAATTTTAAATAATTATATAAGTTAAATAAAGTTATTTAAAATTATATAAAATATATTATTTTAATTATTAATAAAAGAAAGGAAGGTAAAAAGTAAGTATATAAGATATTAATTAAACTTTATAATATAAAAGCTTAAAGTTTATACTAAATTATATAGATTTTATAAGTAGGTCTACTTAAGGAAGAAAAGAAGGAAGGAAGGAAGGGCCCTTAGCCCTTAAGTAGAAGGTATAGGTGTGTGGCTGCTATATTAATAAGGGGCCCTACAGGGACCCTTATAAGGACCCTTAGCCACTGCTTTTAACTATATATAGCTATAGCTATTTATTTTTAATAATAGGTAGGGCTTACTAGTATTTCTAACTCTCTAATTAGCTAGACTTTCTATAAGCTTTAAAATAACTTTTAATTATATATACCTTATTTATTCTAGTAAATAACCTTAGGGGTCTAATTATAATAGTGTGGTTCTAAGGGTTTTTAGGGTTTTTAGAAAGTTGCCCCTGTCGCGCACTATACTAGTTAAATACTTCCCCTGCCGCCCTGGTTCCTGCACGTAGCACAATGGGTGGGTGGCATGCGGCTGGCAGCGCACGACACCACCTCTGACTTCAGTGACATGCGGGAAAATGGCTTAAATGCGGCGGCCAATACTTCCTCTTCCAGCGTCGACACGTCAGCTGACTGGCTGTGTTTACCGAGCGCGTCCATGAGATAAACGCATTCGAATCATTCACAGTATAAACCCGCAGATCAACTGAGTAGTGAATCGCCCACAACCTTGCGAGTCGTATTCGTATGTTCCGAGCAGCTTCAACCCGCGTCCGAACACCACGAAGCTGCTCGGAGACTAACTGATCATGGATGGCACCATTTCGGACGAGACCACCAGCAATACGACGGATTGCCATGTGACAGTGAGGCTATCAGAGTGTGAATACCAAACTGTCCGAAGGACTCGTAGCTTCGGTTGAAATCTCTGCTGCGCGTTGAGCGAGCACTTCTCAGACGTGTGGATCACTTTCATGTATCACCCGAGACATGGGGCATCTCAGCAAAATCACTGTGCGCTTAGACGAAATTGAAGCTCTGCTTGTGAAACAACTCAAATGACCGCCTGGTGTACATATTGAGTTACGTTAACGTTGTGTATTGTTGAAGTCGCTTTGCAATGACTGACACAGAAAATGTGCGGCTTTGTAGTAGCGCCGAGAATACATAGTTCTAGAAACGCCTAAGGGCCAGATGCTTAACAATTCCTAGTCTAGTCTAAGCCCCTACTTAGTAACTTCCTTACTAAGCTACTCATGCATATAACTATACCTATTTAGGTATTAATAGAGAAGTTACTTACTAGGCTTAGAAGCTATTACTACCTTCTTAATTAGGTATAGCTAGTTAAGGAGGAGAAGTTTTATATTATTACTACTATAGACTATAAGTTATTAAGTTATACTATAAGTAAGTTAACTATAATATTACTAATTAAGTATATTTACTTATAAGCTATTATAATAGAGCTTAGATTATTTATTAAGTATATTAATAATAGTATAAAGGAGGATTTTCTTCTACCTAATAATTTTATAGAAGCTAAATATTTAATATTTATTATATTTTTAAAGAATAAATAAGTACCCTTTAAACTAATTAAAAGATATACTAATCTTATTATTAATTTAAAGAACCTATAAAAAGTAGAAGGCTATATTATTAATAGTAAGGACTTTTATATATAAGTAGTAATATAGTAGAAGTAGTTAACTATTATCTTTATCTTCCTTCTAAATAGTTTAAATAACTTCTATTAAATATACTTAACTATAAATATACTAGTTTATAAAGCTATTAAAAGAGTATAAAAAGAAGAGTTTACTTAATCTATTAAACTTATATTAATAAAGACTTATATAAAATAAGATTATCTATACTTTAAAAAAAGAAAACCTTATATAGATTTACTTTATATTAATACTTAAAAATAAATATAATATTAAGAAGAAGAAGTATAAAAGGTAGCTTATATTCTTTAGCTATTCTAGTACTATATATAATAAAAAAACTAATAAAGTAAAAAGTTTAAAAGAGAACTTTATAGTAATAAAGTACTATTATAAAGATATAAAGTAGCTTTAAAGTATACTACTTAAAGACTTAAAGCTTTATTAAAAGGTTTTCTAGTAAGAATTAGTATTTAATAATAAGATTAATAGTTTAATACTATTATTATAAAATAAAAGTAGTAAGAAGGAGGAGGAGAAGGATAGAGCTATATAAATATACCTATAGAAGGATTCTAGTAATTTAAATTAAATCTAAAACTAGTAATTTATTATTATTTTCTAATATAGCTTAGGTTTCTCTTTTCTTAGTTAAATAATAAGTTTATAATACTATTAAATATAATATTAATAGTAAACTATTAGTTATTTTTAATAAACTTATAAAGTAAATAAAGTAGAAAGAAGAGCTTATAAGGTTTATAGAGCTTAAGAATATATTAATTATCTTAATAAATATATAAGCTTACTACTTTAAAAAGGATAATTAATCTAACTAATATAGTAATATAATAGTAATATTTTATATATATAGGATAGAGGAGATCTTTTTAAATATAGGAATATAGAATTATATATTTAATTTAGCTAAAGATATTAAAATAGTATTATAAATAAATATATATAGTAGTTAAAAAAGGAAAGAAGTAATATTAACTATAGTAGAAGAGTTAGTAGAATAGATAGTAGTTATTAAAAGCTATCTACTAGTTTAAAAGTTATATTTAATATCTATATATATTTTATTTAAAATATATTATATTAGAATTTTAAAATATATATTTTAAAGCTTTAAATCTTTTTTAATTTATAATTTATTCTTATATTCTTATTTTAATTATAGATTAAGAAATATAAGAGTATTATTTAAAAAGTAAGAAATTTTAGTATTTTTAGTTAAAACTAGTAAAGCTTTATAAACTTTAAAATATATTTAAGTTTTAAGTATTAAAACTTATATATCTTTTTAATATATTAATAAAATTTAATTCTAACTTTATTTCTATATATAAAAAAATTAATTAATAGTATTAAAACTTTTCTAAAGTTAAAAAACCCTAGTTTAGTTAAAGAATACTAAGTATTAATATCTTTATTAATAATATACTTTAAAGTTAAACTTTAAACCTTTAACTAACTATTTATCTATATTTAATTAATAGACTATTAATATTTTTTATAAATAATATTATTATACTTTTTTTATTTCTTTAATTATAACTATTATCATTCTTTTTATAATAGTCTAACTATATTTTTACTACTATTACTTTCTTTAATACTTTTAGTCCTATCTAATAAACTATTAGCTTTACTTTATAATAATAAATATATAAAATAGTCTACTTAAAGCTTTATTAATTATCCTTTTTTTCCTCTACTTTATTTAAATTAAATAAAAAGTTTTAAAGTATTATATAAGTATAAATAAACCTAATCTATTTTCTAATATTATATTTAAATATAAAAATCTATACTATCTTCTATTTTTTCTTTAATAACTTAAATACTTACTTTATTATAATATAAAACTAAATATAGTAAAAGTTATATAACTTCTTTATATTAAATAACTTTCTATCTCTCTCTCTCTAGTTTTATAAATAATACTATACTAATAAAAATAGTATTAAAATACCCTTTTATAAACTAAATCTAGTATTTATTAAATAAAATTTATTTAAAAGGATTATAAAGTTATATTTAAAAGCTTTAATTAGAAATATTCTATTATTTATTAAGCCTTTAGTATTAGTTAAAATATATATAAATAACTTATTACTTTTAATTATAGTAAAGATATTTTATAATATTTATCTTTTCTAGTCTTTTTACTTTATTTATTTAATAAAAGGTATATAAGCTATAATATATATATTATTAATAGTACTAATATACTTATTAAAGTATCTATTCTTTTTTTATAACTTATATTATTTAATAAACTAGTTTTAAAGCTTTAAATATATTATTACTTTAGCTAAAGTTTTAAAATACTTTAAATATCTTTATATAATTCTACTAATAATTACCTAATATAATAAAAAGTAATAAGTATAATTCTACTAAGCTTTATTATATATATAAATAAAAAGAAATACTATTAACTAATATACTATTATTAACTAACTTATATTTATAAAAAGTATATACTTTATTAACTAGGTAAGAAAGCTTTTAAAAGTATCTTTAAATATTTAAAATATATTATAAAACTATATTTTACTCTTATATAAAAGGCTATTTACTAACTTATTTATAGCTTTAAGTTAAATTTCTCTTCTCTTTATAATAATAATATTTATAAAAGACTATATTTAACTTAAATATTAGTCTTTATATTTATAATAATATATTATTATATATAAAACTATTAATATATATAATTATTAGACTTATAGTTATCTTATTATTAACTATAGGCTATAAAAGCTAATATATTAAATTAGGTTTATTAAATTAAGCTTTAAAGCCTAGTCTAGTAAACTTAGTTTAGTAGTAAAATATATAATAATCTTCTTTTAAAGTAGTTATAGCTAGTAAGGAAATTATAGTAGGGTAAGAGGTATCTACTAAGATCTAGTCTAATAGTATATAAGTAGAGAATTCTATCTATAGGTAAGAATTATAGCTAAAATAGGAATAGGGTGCTTGTTAAGATGATATCTATACTAGAATACTACCTGTTTGATTACTAGACTAGCTTTAGCCAGACTGGGAATCGTCGAGTATTAGGCCCTAAATAGAGGGTTTCTTTCCGACCGTGGCCATCGCATCTTTGCCAATATCCGTAAGTGACCCCATTGCATGCGCAGTGGGTATCACATGTTCCGCGTGGCGCTACGAGCTCAAAGGTGTCAGAGACTCGGAAAAGGCATCTTGCACGGCGCAATCCCCGGGTGGTAGGAGACATATCGTCATGCTGTGCTATTCACTGGTAGGAAGATTCTGCTTACTGAAGCTCGAACTTTCCAGAGTAGGTAATGCTAGACAATATCAAACAGAAAAGGATGTCTCATACAGGACCCTCGAGAGGAAGCTTTATCTACCTAGGTAGGTACCGGAGGACCGGAGGGTACTATCCTAGAGGAGAATATTCCGCAAGAGACCACCGCACAAGAGATTCTCTCGCTAGATATTATCATGCAAGGAATATTTCCACGACCATAAAGAGAATTGCAATCGAATCGCGCTTCGAAAACTGTCACATGAATGTTTGTCCTTGTAACACGGCAGGTCTTCCAAAAGGAGTTGTAGTTTTCTTGAAGCTAAGCCTACACAGTACCGGTCAAAGGCACCCTGGGGCAGGCAGGGGGCGCGAGCCAGTTGCTCGCTTCTGTGTCTCGAGACACCAGCCAAGGAGAATGTGGCGGTATGTACCGTACACGTGTCTACTCTCGGCTATGGGCCTGCTTAGGCTGCATCAAACCGACCAGCCATGTGATATTTTGCTTCCTATGCAGAATATCGGGAGGAGCTAGGAGGTAGCCAGGTTCAAGAGCTCAGTGAAGCGGTGTGCATTGTTAATTCCCATCTTCATCTTTCAATGTGGCGGTGGACTGTGCTTCTGGCTGCAGATGGTGGAAGAGCTCTGTTACTGGTTAGCAATTCGTAAAATGTGAGGGGCCTGACAAGCGCAATTCTTCGACGTGGAATCCTGACGAACTGGGTACCAGTCCTATATTTTCTTTTCCCGCTACAGGATAAATGTCTGGCATACGGGGCTATTTGACGCTCATAGACCATTTGAGTACACTCTAGGGAAAATAGCCTAACGGTCCGTCACAATTGCTTTCCAGGAAGAAATTCACGCGAATTGTTCCAGAAGACAGCACATGCATAACCAACGTCTCAAAAGTCTTGGTCTGTTCATGATGTTTGAAGCTGGAAACTCGTATGCTCTCCGTCTATTATACTAAATATGTAGTCTGTGTGTATCCAATATAAAACTGCCAGACCTGTTGCTGCGCTGGGTATCGAGCTGTGAAAGCTTTTCCTTGATATGTAAAGCCTGTGGAGGCAGAAGTATACCTCAGGTGTGTACCCGAAGGTGGTCACATGCCAGAGCAGCCATGTCGCAGAGCCCCTCTTCTTGATATGTCTGTCTGTTCATTCTTGCCGCGGTCGTGGTCGCTTCGGAAATCAAAAGCTGGTCCTGAACGTGCTTATGATCGGGCCTTGGGGAGTCTCTGCTTGCCCATGCCTTGCAGAGCCGAGACATCCTGTGCAGTAGATGATTAGTATGGCTTTCTCCTTTGTGTGACACTCGAGACGAAGTTCATGCTTACCTGAGCAGCTGAGATAGAGCTTGCCTCTGCTCCAGCTCCAGCTCCAGCTCCAGCTCCAGCGCCGCCCTCTCCTCCAGCCCCGGCTCCGCCCTCGCCGCCGGCTGCGCCGCCCTCTCCGGCACCAGCACCTCCCTCTCCAGCGCCTGCACCACCCTCTCCAGCTCCAGCGCCTCCTTCGCCAGCGCCTGCACCACCTTCTGCACCTCCTGCACCACCCTCTGCGCCGCCGGCACCGCCTTCTGCGGCACCTCCCTCGGCCTCGCCACCACCGAAAGAGATTTCACCATCACCGACCACCAAGGCAGGAGAGTAAGCGCCGAGGTTGATATTAAGGGGTGCACCTTGGGTCAGCCACGCAAGTGCGCCCAGGTAGAGGAGGATGCTGCGAGTGTACATCTTGTGAGGACTGGCTGATAGGAAGTGGGTGTATGTAGGTTTATTATAATGTAGGAAGACGCGGTAATGAGCGGTTCCAGACCAGCTTGGGAAGAGAAGAGAATGACAGGATAGAGTTGAGGGGTTGAGGATGAGGTCGAGGTTGAGCGATGCAAGTTGGGACGAGGGAGCACCGGGGATCTTATCAAGGACCCATCTGTTGAAACATCGCGGGCGAGTTCAAGGATGTGGTGCCTCAAGCGGGCTCGCTCGTGCTCCCACGGGGCTCCAGACCGGGATGGCCGCGTGGGTGTTGCTGCTGACGGTATCCAAATTGAGGTCCGTGAAGACGGTCCGGTGAATCAGTCAGTGTTTGACACCCTTACGAGAAAAAGTCTTGGACAGAGGCGAGAAACAGGAACGCCTGGGCTCCGAGACCAGATGGTGCCGAAAAGTTCTGGGGAAGGACTCTGCTCAGACAGCTTGGCGGACCTTGGCTGCAGTCAACTTGGCGATCCAGCGCCCCGGGTGTCTGACCGGGCTCCGGACAGCCTTGACGGACTGGAGCCATATCAAGCATTGCTATATGGACTTGCTACCAAACCCAGCCGAGTCATACCTTGCAATAGTGGTAGTGGCCATGCCAAGAGCCGTTTTGCAAGTCTTGATGCTGACTCAAGCCCAGACACAAGGGTTCGCCGCCCGACCAAGGTCAAAGCAGACGACACTCCGTCCAGACGCCCGCAAGCATCACTGAAGCATGCCTAGTACTGTGCAAAACATACTAGAGCTATATCGGCATCCATTCTGATCTGCTCCCGTCACTTAGGGCAAAGCATGTTCATCGGCGGGGAGTCTGGATCTTGAAAGATCAGCTTCGTCTGAACTACCGGGCCCAAAAATATCTTAGAGCAGGCCAAGAGCCCTCATGTTTGGGCTAGCTGGCAGGGATCAGCGGACCTGGCGCGTTCTGAGACACGACTCTCAGGCATCCACCCGCAGAAATCTCCACGCCCACAATTTTTGCTTAATCACGGCCAAGCTTTCGCATAAAGCTAGGCCGCACCTCTGGGGGATAACCAAGAGTTTCGCCTATGATCTTGTCACTTCCAGAGTCGTACGGAAGATCTCGCCAAGTCATGGGAGTCGCTTCTGGCCCTGTGGAGGCATTAACAAGCCTCGCCCGCTCGCGTCCCACAGACAGTGGCGAATCACGTCGACTCAGGGCTGCAGTCTTAGCCCACACTGTTGCTAGTCAATGTCTTCACCGCGCCAGAAAACTTTATTGTGTTCAAGAACAGTCGTATTCATGCGCCGTAGTGATTTAGCTGTTGCTTGTCTTACTATTATAACTCTCCCGTTGGCTTGTCACAAAGCCTAAATTTAGAGCTCTGGGAGTAGCAGCAAGGATGCGGAAAACACCACGTAATCCTGCGATGTAGTAGGCACTAGGGAGCCAAGCCCTGGTGATGTGGCCAGAACTCTCGAGACTTGGTCAAGAAGACTTCTATTAATTGATGTCTCACGAGAGAGGATGGCTTCATCTGTTCCAGGCACAAGCGTAGTTCCCTAAGCTTGTGGAAGGGGCTGGACCACGATGCATTCATGCATGCCCGCCGGCGTGGAATCTTCTTGAAAGTCATAAGCCAAACTGCAAGGACCGGTCCATGGCCGGGTATGAATGATAAATTTTCGGTCCCGTTGGAAATGAGTTGCCGTGAAGATTTTCCCACGTGAACAGGCATTCACGGCTTTGACTCCGTTGTGATAGTGGCAATCACAGATTACATACTCAATTCCACCTGGGCAAGGAGCCTTGGGAACGATCTGGCCACTCTGGGGGTCGAGGGCCGCACAGAATGCACAGATTGGACCAGGATAACCACGCATTGATACTAACCTAAGTAACCTTTTGCCCTCTCTTTGGCCTCGGTGTAGGGATTCTGGGTCACAGCTGGGCAAGTGCAGGTTCTTGATTTCTCGGGGGCTGGATTGGCAACCCCAAGTCAATCGGATTTGAAACGGTCAAGTGGTGAAAGACCAGGCAAGACAGAATAATGCGTGAGCAATATGAATAAGTACAGCATTCAACATACCCCTCCGTTCTGAAAAAGTTATAAGCTTCAAGATGTGGAATATGAGCTCATGGGTGCTTCTCCATTCATAGACCAAGAGAGAAACAGATAGAAAATCAGAGTTGTTCTCAAAGTTCATACCTAGTGCAGGACTGCTATACCGTGCTCTAGCAGGTACTAGAGAGGGTTAATATAACCCTTATTATCCTATTTAAACATCCTTACTAACTATTTTATATTAAAAATCTTTAATATTTTTATATAGATTTTAATATTATTAATTACTTTATATTTATACCTTTATTATTAAAAATAAAATCTTTTAATAAAACTTTAAAAGATAATTAAGAATTAAAAAAAGGAAAAGGAAGTTATAGGTAGTTATAAAAGAATAGTATAAATAAAAGTATAAAGAACTTTTAAAAACGTTATATATAAACTTTAAGCTATTAAGGAAGAGTCTAATAACTAATTAGATAGTAAATAAATAGATAGTTATAAAGAAAATATAGTGTGGCTAAATCTTTATATCTAGTATATCTTAGACGATTAGGGTGAGTTGATGGATTAGTAACTAAGATCCAGTAGGATTGAAAGAAACAAAAAGATTGCTTGGCTACGGAATCTCATGTTGCGGATTGCTTGGAATCCGTGGTCTTTGCACATGTGCCGAGGCTCGCTGATTATCCAGTTGATATCAGTCCCTCGCCTATTGACCGATTTACAAGCAAATGGCGCCCCTTCCTCAAGTGTTTTGGCCATGACCTATCCACATCGATACCCTACGTGCCGGCTTTATTTCTCTTCTTTCAGGTCACAAGGATGGATGTAGCTAATCTCGCACCGTCGGTCACATTAATGACCACAATATGGCTGCTCCTTGACTCGTTTCTTCATTTGGCAATCGTATACGGCAAAGTACCCTTTGGTGTATTGTCTCAATCACTTCTCGGCTAGCATTCTTCCGCTGATCATGTCACTCAGTGTATATTGGTAGGCTCATTTGACAGCATACCTCATGAAGTTCAATCACTACTTGGAACTGAGTCGACTGTGTGAAATGTTTAGAACCATTCACGGCAAACTGAGGTATCTAGGTGCCAACGACTCCAGTGTTTACTCGATTGTTGAATGAGGTGCTTCTAGATGCCCTTATTCTAGAAAACCTAAATTTAAGGGTCTTGTGTTAATCTCTCATTCTAGATCCGTATAATATCGTGTCTTCTATGGGGAAATATCCGGGTAGGTAGGTGCTGTGCCCAGTCCGAAGCACGTTGGACCCTTAGTGAACGACAGGCAAGTAGCCACTGCCAGTGATTTAACATGTCGACGTTTCTCTCAATATCATAGTATGAATCACCCACGACTGTAAATAGACAATTTTCGAAGATGGAAGATATTGTATGATTCTGATAGCAGCAGCTCAAGCAGGCTCGAGTTCAGTCTACATAAAATTGGCCTAGGATGTGAATAGTAAACAGGAAAGCAACGGCTTCTGAAGCCCGAACTTCGAGGGTGAGGGGGACAGTCTTGGTTTACCGTCCTCATCTCTAAGTTGAAGTGCCTCGTGCCTCATATTTATCTAGTAATATGTGTATATGTAGTCATTGATGCTCGTGCAATTATTCCCCTCTACTTTTCATCATCTGTGCTCAACGACATAGGTGGCCATGGAATCACTTGCAGTTCCGGCCATACAGCTTGCCACCTTTGGGTCTTCTTCTCGTAGGCAGCACGAGTCCCGCTTACTGAGTTCGGACGCACCGTGAGGTTGAGAATATCGGTAAAGCCCCAGGGAGCAAACACTCTCCAATCACCAGTAGGCAGAAGTCGGACGCCGAATAAAGCCGTGCCACAAAACCAAGATGTTATTGCCCCCTCGGTTGAAGTGTGTTTTGGACACGGGATCCCGAATTTCTGCGGGTACCAGAGATGTACCCGAGCCTGGTTCCTGATTTCGACCCTCGTGGGGAGGTCTGCAAAGACCTCGGCGCCCTCTTGAATCACCGCGTCCTCCGCTTCCCAGGACAGGTCTGAGTTGTCGTAGTAGACAAGATCGTAGTCGTCGATACCATTTTCTGGGTCCTGTTGTGTGACGTAGTTCCAGACTGATTGAGTCAGAGCGCCTGCAGCCAGGTACCAGCCTGGGAGGTTCATGCTGGCGGCGCGGCGGAGGACTTCCATCAGTGTGGTGTTGCGCTCCAGAGCTGCACGGAATCGCGCTGCTTCCTCTTCTGTGTGTGGCCCTTCGACTTGCATTGCGATTAGGCGCACGTGGCCCGCCTCGTAGGATCCGGTATGGCTGGTAAACAAAGGGGATGGAATTTTGTGTGCTCGGATGTCCCACGAGTGCGGGCCGCCGGCGGTCAAAATGAAGCGTCTTGGCGCGTATCCGGACGCGGCTTGCGGCGGCCGGAGTGCCCGGGGTACACTCCCCAAGTGGGCAATTCCAAATTGAGAAAGGATATTCGGGCCGTAGGCAATGTAATTAGACCTGTCCAGGTCAGCAATCACTGTCGCCAGGACAGAACGGTTTTGAAATGTTTGTCGGCGACGTGGTTCGATTTCAGAGTTTCGCAAACGGCATTTGAAACACTTGGGCTGCGCCAACAATATGATGTGCCCTCGTTTGGGAATCCGACACTTCCGACGCAGTGACCATTGGAGTTGAAATTTGAACGTCCCAGACCAGTGGCAGAGTACAGGGTTTTCCCTTAATCATTATTAAACAGGGACTTCTCCGTACACACAATATAACACTATTCCTACCAATCAGACCCTCTAAATATCTTCTATTAATCAAATATATAGTTTTAAGTACCCTAAAGGCAAGCAAGGGTTACATTAGAATGTAACGCTACAACTACTATAGTTAGAGCACTAAATAAAACCTCTTTTCTAGGTTACTTAGGAGACCTATACTATTAATCCCTTCCTATTTTATACCTATTTTAATAATACTAAGCTTATTAGACTTATTTAAAAAGGAATTACTTTATTAAATACTATTCCTAAGTATATATTTACTAGCTATAACTACTTTTTATAATATTTTCACCTATTATAATATAAATTATCCTTTTACCTAGATAATATCTTTATAGTATTTTAATATAATAACTAATAGATATCTAATAAAGTCTTTATTAATTAAATTTTATACTTCCTATACTTACTAATAAAGTTAATTATATAATAGTCTATTAATATAGCTATATTTTTATTTAATATAGTTTTTTATTTAATACTATATTATTTTAACAAAGTTAAAGTTAAAGCTAAATACTAGCTATTATATTATAGTAATACCCTTTTTATATAGATCTTTAAGTATATTTTTAGCTAAATATATACTAGTATTATCTTATATAAGAATTAGCTCTTTACTAACTTTTTATTAAATTATTATAATTTACTTATTAATTAAAAGAATAGTATACTAATAATATATATTCTTATTAATTTTACTATATTCCTTCTTTTAAAGTAAATATAATCCCTTTTAATAGCTTAAAATACCTAAAAAGTAGCTTTAAAATATCTAGCTACCTTTCTATTATTATTATATAACTATATAATTCTTATTCTAAATCTTATTTAGCTTATATATAATATACTACTTATAATAAAAGCTATTAGTTATCTAAGTTTTATTAATTTAAAAGACTTAAGCTTACTATTTAAAGGTTTAATATTTATAAACTTTAGTTTAAGTTAGATAAACTTAATAGTTCTTCTTATTAATTAAAAGCTTTTTTTAAATAATATATTATTTATAGCTAAAATATTAGAAAGTTAATTAAATATAATAGAGACTAATTTAAATATTTATTATTATATAGGAAATTAAAGTTAAAGTAGCTTATAAAATTTAATAACTAATTTTAAAGCTAATAATATATATAACTAAATATTTAATTTACTTAGAAATAAAGATAAAGTATTTACTATAAGTATTTATATAGATTTTATTATTTTTAAAGTATATAGTATATTAGATTTAAAAGAATATAAATATTATAACTTTAATAAAAATAAGAATAATAATTAGTTCTATTTAAAATAAAACTTTACTAAAAGTTAGTATACTAGCTAGCTAAGTAGTATAAGGAACTTAACTATAGTTATATAAGTAGCTTACCTAAGTTAAATTACTAAAGATTACTAAGCTTTAATAGTAAGCTTAATAAGCTAATATTATAGATTACTCTAGATTACTAAAAGAGTATAGTAAGTTAAGTAAATTAATAGTAAGCTAAGTTAAAGAAATAGATTATATAAATATACTTATTACTAGTAAATAATATTAAGATAAAATAGCTTTTTAATAGTTAATCTAAGTATTTTTCTTAAATAACTTTTATTAGCTAATAATTATTATATTATTTAAAATATTACTTAAATACTACTTTATTATATATTTTAAATATAAACCTTTTAATCTCTTAGTTTATAAGACTTAGGAAGCTTTAATTATTATATTTTAATTATTTTTATTTATATATTACTATATAAACTTTAAGTAATGTTATATATAAACCTCTTTATAACTTATATAATATTTAAACTTAATAATAGCTTTTTTTAATATAACTTTATATAGAAAATAAATACTATTATAAGTAATAATA
>JUJX01000047.1:0-47181 GCA_000800745.1 Diaporthe longicolla
TAGATAATATATTCTATATTAACTATAGGTATAATAACTTCTATCTAAGAGGATAAGGAGGCTTTAGCTATAGTAGTAGTAGCTTCTAAGGCTAATTCTAACTATAAGGTAGTAGGAACTTCTACCTATAAGGTAGATATAGCTATAGCAACTATTAATAAAGCCTTAACTATATAGATAATACTATATAGAATAAGTACTACTATATCTATAATAAAAAAGGCTACTAGTTTATAAGATATTTACTAGAAGTATATAAATAAGCTTAGAATAGCTTTAATATATATATATAGTATCTTAATAAAGATATTTTTAACTTAGCTTATACTATATTCCTTACTAACTATAAAGAAGTTAATTATAGTAATAATAATAAAGATAATAAATATAATAATAATATAGAGTAATTCTTTATTAATATATTATATAACTATACTATAGTCTAATACTTAATAGATATACTATTCCTCTACTTTATAATTCTTAAGTAGGATAAATAACTACCTATAAAGATAAAAATACTAGTTCCCCTATTATAATTTATATTAGATAGATAGTATTTAAGATAGAAGTTCTAAGGTATTCTACTAGATACTAGTACTATAAAGTTCTCTATAGTAGGTAAGGAGTAATACCTTACTCTATAGTATAAGAACTTATCTATTTTACTAAATACTAAGTAAGTTAGATAGGCTACTATAAAGTTTAGTAAAGGATCTAAAATTTCTTCTCTTAGTATAGTCTATATTAAACTTCTAGTTAGAACTATTATCTTTTATATAGTTAATATACTAACTTTATTTCTACTATATTTAAAGGATATAGACTACTTATATATCTATTTTAATAACACTATAGACTATATTATATAATAGAAGTATAATAGTAAGGATAATTTCTTTCTAATAGTATATAAATAGAGATACCTATAGTTTTATATATTTAAATAAAATACTAGTAACTTCTTTACTAAAGCTAAACTTTAAAAACTTTATTATTATTTTAAGTATCTATCTATAAATTAATTATATTAACTACTTAAGAATACTAGATATAATAATATAGATACTAATATACTAGAAATAATTAATAAGTTTTACTATTACTACTAACTCTATAACTTAATACTAAAGTACTTTAAGTTTAGTTTAAAGGATAATTATAACTTTAACTATAAACTTATAGTAGATATTATATACTTTAGTAGTAAGGCTATACTATATATTATTAATATAATAATAGCTTTCTAAGTAGTATACTTCCTATACTCCCTCTCTACTAGGGGTATATAGGAAACTCTATAGCTAATATAAGTTAATATATATCTTAGACCTCCTAACTAGATAGTCTATAATACTAGTACTAATTTTACTTCTAGTAAGTTTTACTTAGAAGTAAGGGTTATAGGAATTACCTATAAGTAAGTCTTAACTAAAGTTTATTAGTTAGTTAGTAAGGTTAAATAGTACTATAGCCTACTATATTATATATATAAGATTTTAGCTAATAAACTAGCTAGAACTATAAGTTTAGAAGCTATCTTATAAATAGTAGTTAAGGTAGTTAATAATACTATAGGACTTAATAGCTTAGTACCTACTTTACTAGTGTTTAGCATATACCCACACGTTTATTTAAACTTACCTCCTTCACTATTAATATTCTAAAGAGCTATAGTAATCTAGAAAGTAATAAAGGCTATTCATTATTACTCTACTAAACAATAAGTTAATAATACTATAAATACTTATAATAGTCTAATAATACTAGATATATTAATAATACCCTTATAGAGTAATACTTAAGTTTAGTAAGAGAAAGAAGACTAGTAAAGACTTTATAAGGTACTTACTATTAAAGGCTATAATGTAATACTTAATATTAATAATAGACTAATTAAATTTTAGTCTATAGTTATTAGACTATACTTCTAAGATAAAGTAGCTAATATTATATAGCTTCTACCTATATAAATCAGTAAGGATAATAGTAAAAACCTATTTATAGCTTTAACTACTCTTAATATAACTATTATAATATAGAAATACTAAGGAAGACTACCTAGATTAAAGAATAAGATAAAGACTATAGTATATATAATACTACTAGTATTAGCTATATACTTTATAATAGATAAGGAGTGAGAGAACTTTACTTTTATACTAAAACTCTAATAAGATAGTATAATAAATACTCCTAGTAACCTATTTAAAGAGTCTAATACTACTAAAATTATAAACTTTATTAGTAGTAATATTTTTATCTTTAAGTTATTTAATAAGAAGTAATATAGTAGAATCTATATCTTTAATACTTATATAGTTTAGGAGATTAAAGGTAAGATACTTATACTATTTAAGAAGTTATAAATAATCCTATAGGGCTATAATAATAAGGAGAAGAAGAAGATTCTAACCTAGTTACTAACTATATAGAGAGTAAGTATATAACTACTACTAGTACTTATAGTAGTATATATTTTATATTATAGTATACTTCTAGAACTATAGGATATTACTTAAGCCTACCTATAATTATAATTAAAACTAGTATATATAATCTTAGTGAACCTACTAAAGGAGATTAGGTATAAATACCCTCCTAGAATAATTATATATGTTATTAAGCTACTATATAGCGTTATAGAATCTAGTATATACTAGTTTACTATATACTAACTATACTATATTAATAAGCTTAGGATAGAGACTTTAATATTTAACCTATATCTTCTAATTATAAATATAAGCTATAAGAAGGATGATTTTAGGATGACTGTAATATAAGTTAATAATACTCTTAACCTTAGTATACCTAAGTTCTTTTAGTTTTTTAAGTAGAAGATCTAGAAGGAGAAACTCTACTATAAACTATAGGAGAAGTTAACTAAAGATAAGTCCTTTAACTATAATAGTACTTTAATTTTAAAGGAGGGAGATATAATTTATATATAATAGAAGGGATAAGGAGTAAAGATTATAATAATTAATACTAAAGCCTCTAATAAGGTATAAAAGTACACGGAATAGAGGGTATAAGGTATATATCTAGCTATAATTTATTAACTAGAAGCTATATTTAACCTCTCTATTATAGTATAAATATAGTAACTATCTAGAGAAGATTATAGTAAGCTAAATAAATACTTATATTAGTAGGTTAATAATATTAACTATAGGATTTACTTTATACTACTAGATCTTATTAAAGTAAAACTTATAGTCTTTATAGATAGATTATTTATTAATAATATAGACCTTAGCTCTTAGATTAGCTTTATAATTATTCTATTAAATAAGGAGTATAATAGTAATAATACTTACTAGGATATAATAGGAAATATTATCTACTAGTCCTCTATAAAGTATAAGAGAGTTATATAGAGTATACTAACCTTAGAGATCTATAGTATAGTAAATAGATTTAATATAAGTATTATATTATTAATAATACTATAGAAGGTTATAGATTAACTAGGACTTAGATAAATCTTACTTATAGTATATATAGACTCTCTATCTCTATATAAATATCTTATTAAATTAGGTATAATAAAGGAGAAACACCTTATAATTAATATAATAGCACTTTATTAATTATATAAATAAAAGAAGATTAATAAGATTTATTAGATTAATAGAAAAGATAACCTAGCTAATATAATAATAAAAATAATACTAAATAAGGCTCTCTAAAGACTTATTTCTAAGAATAAGTTATAGCTTTAAGTATAAAGCTATATTAACTATAAAAAGTTAGTTCCTATAGAGTATTAAGTATAGATATTACTTAGAGAATTACTTCTAATAAGGTAGTTACCTTAATAGTATTAGAATAAATAGACCTTTAAGTTAATAAAGTTACTCTATTTAATTAATATTTATAAAATAGTATATACTACTAGTAAAAGTAAAAAGTTAGACTAATATAATAACCTTTAAGTACTATATTAAAATAGAACTATCTTAAGTGTTACGACTTTAATAGAAATAAGAATAGCGGTTAGTTCTATCTAGGATAGAACCCTACTAGAGGCTAGTATACTAGCTAGCTAAATAGTATAAGGGGACTAAGCCTTAGTTATATAATTATTATTTAGGTAAAAGAAAGATTAATTAGAGTAATAATTAATCCTAGTAATCTATTACTATAGAGTAATAGGAGTGATAAGCGCTTCTAATACTCTTATACCTAGGATTACTAGGAGTAACTAGTACTCCTAGTAAGCTAGGCTAAAGAACTAGACTATATAGATATACTTATTACTAGTAGATAGTATTAGAATAGAATAGCTCTTTAGTAGTTAATCTAAGTATTCTTCTTAAATAGCTCTTACTAGCTAGTAATTATTATACTACTTAGAATATTACTTAACTACTACTTTATTATATATTTTAAATATAAACCCTTTAATCTCTTAGTTTATAGGACCTAGGAAGCCTTAATTATTATATTAAGCTACTATACCTAACCCTAGACCTCCTTAAGCCTAGGTTTATATTATTAGTTTTAGAGTAGATACTAGTATTTAAAAGGTATATTATTAGAAGACCTTTACTCCTAAGTAGTTTCACCTATAGTAGGAACTATAACTACTCTTATAAACCTATAGAAGGTAACTAAGAGAGAGAAGTACTATATTATTATATAAATAACTCTAATACTTTTATACTATTATATAATACCTACTATAATAAAGGATATATAACGAAACACCTAAATTAAATAGCTTTAAAGTAATCCTATACTAGTAGTTAAGTTTTTTCCTTAACTATAGTTAGTCTAATCCGTTTAGTCTAATCTAGTTTAGTCTAATCTAGGGCTCTAGGGAAGGGATTATCACCTACCTATAATAGTACTGTTATAAAGTATAAGTATTATATTTTTTATAAACCTTATATAGGGGAAATACGAATTAGTAAGAGGTTAATTAAATTAATAAAAAGTTAATTATATATAGAATATACTATTTAGTATTTAATAGAATTTACTTTAGATAAAAAGGATTAGCCTATACACAGACTATACTAGTAGGTATTAATAATAATTCTCACTCTAATATATACCTTTATTTTATAGCACTATAGCTAATTAAGTTAGTATAATACACTAAATTAGGAAATAGTAAGGGTTCGAGTTTAACTTAACTTTAAGACTTTAAGACGAATTTTAGAAGATGAAAATAAGGGATTTTAGAGCTTACCTAATAATAAAGTAAAAGACTACTAGTATAGGAATAAAGGTAAGTAAAAAGGATTAGGTTACATAGTTATATAACTACACATAGTATATATAGTGAGGTTATAGCCTATAGTTATAGGTAAGTAACTAAGATAGATAGAAAAACAATAATAGACTAGACTAATATAACCTATCTACCCTATACTATTCGTATACGTATATAAGAAGCTGACTAATAAAAGGAATACTATATTACTTATAATAGCTAACTTATAGTTCTTAATTTTAATAACTTAAAGATTAAGCTTATTAATAATATTTATTACTACCTAGTTATAACTTATTAGGGAAGGAATAAAACTAATTAAATAGTTAAAGCTAAGTATTAGTAGTTAGGTATAGAGAGTAATATTTTATATTTTATATATAACTACTCCTACTATTTTATAAAGTACTAATATAATAAAACGCTTAAGTTATTATATTTACTTTTAGCTTTTTATAAAACCTAGTAATATTTAATTATTAACTTTAAGAAAGTAAATAAAGACTATTATAGTTTTAATAACTTATTAATTATAATAGACTATCTTTTTAAGATATCTTAGTATATATTATACTATAAAATAGTAACTATTAAAATTATTATTAAACTTTATTATAAAAGACTATTTTATATTTTTAGGTTTCTAAAAATAGTATCCTTTAATAATAGCCTTTAGTTTATCTCTACTTTTATAAAAGAACTTTATATAATTACTAGAGTTAACTAAAAACTTTTATTCCTAGGTTATTTAACTTTTTAAAGATAAGCTAAAAACTTTAATTAGTAAATTAATTAATATCTTTATATATTTATTAGTTATTATTAAAATAATTAGTTTTAATAGATTCCTACCTTAAACTTTATCTAAGGGACTATACTTTATATAGTACTAGATAGATTAATACTATTTAAAGTTTAAACTAAATTCCTTTTATATATATACTTTAACTAAGACTATAAAGTTTTACTAGATAATTATAGCCTATAGGATAGGATAATATAAGCTAAGGCTTAGGAGCTAGTATAAAGAATTTAAAGGTATATTAATACTATATATATAGCTATTAAATAGGCTAATATATATATAACTAAATAGGTGAATTATTATTATTATAAGCTTAACTTTAATATTAGTAATTATATTTTTATTATTTAAAAAACTTAAACTATTAATAAGCTAAATAATAAATTAGAAAACCTAATAATATAGCTATCTTATAAGATTATAAATACTAATACTAAAAAGGACTCTTACTAATTAAAGGTACTTCTAATATAGAAAGGGTTTACTTAGTTTTATATAGACTAGCTATATAAAAACTTTTATAACCTACTTTTTAGTTAGAAATTAGTATAGCTAAGTAAAGAGGTTATTAATATAGATAAGGAGTAGAAGGTTAGTAAGGTACTTATTTTTTATATAAATAGCTAGATTTATATATTAAAGTACTAGGTATTTTAAAAGAGCTAGGACTTTAATAACTAGTAATACTCTATAAAGAATTTCTAAAATACTCTATTTATACTTAAAGTATATTATAACTATTACTCTAATTATATAAGACTATCTATATAATTAATATAGTAGATTATAGTAGCTATAGCTAATAAAGTAGCTAAGCTCTATAATAATAATAATCTTATAGTAAATAAAAGGTATTACTTATAATATATAAGCTAATATTATATAATTAATATAGTTAATATTATACTTACTACTAATAATTCTAAAGGTAACTTTATTTAAAATAATTATAGTAATTTTTTTAAAGTAATAAAATATAAAGTTAGTAGTAAAGGTTATTAAAATAATATTAATTAAAAAGAGTAGAGTATTAAATTTAGTACTTATAAGGGGTAGGGTTTCTAACTATATAACTAAATATAGAGACTTACTATAATCTAGGATTAAAAGAACTTAGTATAATAATAAGTTTCCTTAGGCTATTCCCTTTATTAGCTAGGTAAAGTATTTTAAGAAATATAGAGGTTATAAGTTTAACCCTATATAAATAGATTTTTTTTTAAAGGGGGGGGGGTAGTTAAGGGTAGTGGCTAAGGGGTAGCTAGGGGTCCTTATAGGGGTCCCTATCGGGCCCTTTATTAATAAGGTAGCTATATACCTATACCTTCTACCTAAAGGCTAAGGGCCCTTCCTTCCTTCCTTCTTTTCTTCTTTAAGTAGACTTACTTATAAAATCTATATAATTTAGTATAAACTTTAAGCCCTTATACTATAAAGCTTAAGTAATATTTTAATTAAATACCTTATATTTTATAATATATTATAATATTAAGTTTTATATTTAAAATAAAATTTAATTAAAAGTTAAAATTAAAATAATAATATAAAACTTTTTTAAAAAAGATTAAAATATAATACTATTTATTAAATATTAGTTTTATAATAATTATTATAAAGTTAAGTTCTATATAAAAATAAAATAAAACTTTAAAGGATATTTAATATATATAAATTAATATAATATTTATAGGAATTAAGTTAATAATTTAATTATATATTTATTTTAATAACTAATATACCCTCTATTTTTCTAATACGAATCTCTAATCTCTTTATATAAACTTAGTCTAGTAATTATAAAACGTAAACCTTAGCGCAAGGAGTACTTTAGACTTAGGCGTATAAAACTAAAGCTAAATACCTAGGGGGTAGGCCTTCCCTACCCCCCTACGCTAAGGGTATAAAAGGTCCTATAATTACGCAATAGCTAAAACCCTACAACACCTACACTACCTTTTTTTATACCTAATTAACTACTTTCCCCTATTAAAAACCACTTTTTAACTCTATATATCTCTTTTAAATAAGACTCTATAAGAATAAAAATAATACTTTTTAAATCTTTATTTTATAAAGATTAATAATAAAATATTAATAAAATTCTAGAGTTAGGGTTTAAAAAGTTAGGTTTTTTAATAAAGGGTTTTTATTATAACTTTAATAGAAATAGGAATAATAGTTAGTTTTATTTAGAATAAAACCTTATTAAAAGCTAATATACTAGCTAACTAAATAGTATAAAGAACTTAGCTATAGTTATATAAGTAGCTTACTTAAGTTAAATTATTAAAAATTATTAGGTTTTAATAATAAATTTAGTAAACTAATATTATAGATTACTTTAAATTACTAAAGGAGTATAGTAAGCTAAATAAGTTAGTAGTAAATTAAGTTAAAAAATTAAACTATATAAATATACTTATTACTAATAAATAATATTAGAATAAAATAACTTTTTAATAATTAATTTAAATATTCTTTTTAAATAAGTTTTATTAGCTAATAATTATTATATTATTTAAAATATTACTTAAACTACTACTTTATTATATATTTTAAATATAAACCTTTTAATTCTTTAATTTATAGAATTTAAAAAACTTTAATTATTATAGTTTTTTTAATTTAAAATAATTCTTTAAATATATTATATAGTAAGAAACTAAAAATATTAAAGTATTTTAAATTTTCTAAACTTTATAAATAAAATATTTTATAAATTATATATATATATTATATAAAGAATTAAAACTTTAAACTTTAATTTTAATTATAATATTTAAACTTAAATTAATAAATAGTTTTTTACTTTTTATATAATAAATATAAAGTTATAATAATATTTTATTTATATAACTTTAAAAATTTATAATATTTTAATACTTTTATTATTTTTAATATATAAACTTTATATATTATTTTAATTCTTTTATTAAGTTAGAATTTATAATAAAAAAAGATATAATAAAAGAAAATATAGTAACTTTATAATTCTTTATAACTTATTTATAGCTAAAAGTTACTATTCTATACTAATAACTATAGTATTAAACTATATTTATTTATACTAATACTATTAATATTAAAGCTATTATAAGCTATAAGCTAGTCTAATACTATTAAGCACTATATAAAAGTACTATCACTATATAACTTAAGGAAGTTAGCTAAAATAGGTAATAATAAAAGCTATTATTACCCTAACTAAGGTTCTAGCTTTACTCTATAAACACACACCTATCTAGCTAAACTAAGTAACTATTATAACCTTTTTATATAAAACTACTTAAAAATAATCTTTTAACTTACTACGCTACTAAAGCTAAGATAATTATTAGGTAAAGTAACTATAATTTATTACTATATATAGTTTTAGATATATAGAACTAATAGCCTATAAATAGCTATAGAATAAATATTAATATATAAGTCTTTAATTATATAGAAGAAGCCTTTAAAAAAGGTTTCTAAAAATAACCTCTTTATATTAAAAATCCTTAATATTTTAATAGATTACCTAAAAGAATTTAATATAGATTTTAATATTATTAATTACTTTATAAACTTTAAGGTTAAGTAGGAGAATAATATACTACTATTAAAGTAAGAGAAGAAAATAAGGATTAATATTTAAGAGAGGTTCTTTCTAAAATAAAAATAGCTCTTAACTTAGATACTAGTATAGTAGGCACTTATAGGGTGTAGCCGCACCTATATATAGATAGGTAGTTATAGGGTTTAATAGCTAACTACTAACTACTTATTAGCTAATAGGTATATAAACTACCTTCTTTAAGCTTACTTTAAAAAGCTTTAATAGACCTTCCTATAGGACTACCTTCCTTCTATAATATATATATAAATATAATATAGTTAAACCTTACTTTATATATTATAATTAAACTAAGCTATAGTTTTAAAATAGTTAAATAAAATTAACTAAAAAAATTAACTATAGGTCTTTTAACCTTATACTTAAAAGGGTTATTTTTAATATATAGTATATTTAAATTTTTACTTTAAGTTAAAAAACCTTTTATTAAAAAAACTAGCTTTTTAAACCCTAACCCTAGAGTTTTATTAGTATTTTATTATTAATCTTTATAAAATAAGGATTTAAAAGGTACTATTTTTCTTTTTATAGGGTTTTATTTAAAAGAGATATATAGAGTTAAAAAGTGGTTTTTAATAGAGGAAAGTAGCTAAATTAGTAAGGTGTGGGTGTTGTGGGGTTATAGCTGTTGTATAATTGTAGTACCTACTACGCTAGCAGTGGGTAAGAAGAACCGAGACCCACGGGTACGACCTGTTTGACAATGCCAAAGCTCTGTAATGGGTATTTGAACACAAGAGGCGTCGTGCATAGATCTAGTTGATTGGCTTTTTGTGTGTAAGAATTGTCTTTCTATTGAGCACACACTCAGCCGCGGCTTCAAGCCTGAAATTAGCATTATGGCAGACCACCTCGACTTCGTCATCTATAAACTCTGCTCTACACAGTACAATACAACAGACCCAGCAACATTGAACAACCGATGCGAGATTTGCAATGCAGGTATATTCTGCCTGAAAAATGATTTTGGAATACTAATGATGTCTCCAGGACTTTCGCGGGCTTGTTGCAAGCCCAGGCCAGTCATGGAGCTCTATGCGCAAGATCAGAGAGGCTGGGCACAAACTCAACTTGAAACATACAAAACTTGACCAGGGAGTAACAATGATTGAGATAACTCCAAAGGTATGCAAATGGAAGGGCTCCCAAGTGGTATTACATCTATTAACACGTTTCGTAGTTCGGATTCAAAGGGCAGAGAGCGATACTCGTACAAACGCCAAAAGGAAACGTTCTCTGGGATATGATTGCTTACTTGGATCAAGAAACAATCGACTGGGTGAGTTTTCCATACTTGACCAGCTCTTTTGAGTGTGGCGGCCATCATGTTGATTATTCCACAGATACAATCGATTGGTGGACTGAAAGCCATCATCATATCGCATCCGCATTACTATGACTCGATGAATGAGTGGCGGACTGCATTTGATTGTCCGGTGTATACAGCCCCAGAAGACCGGGAGTGGCTCAAGAATACTCCAGCCGAAGACAAAGTCACATTTCTTCATGATGAAGTAACAGAGATTTTACCGGGAGTGACGGCTCTGAAGGTCGGCGGCCATTTTCCTGGCAGCTTTCTCCTGCATTGGGATAAGCATCTTTTCCATGGAGACACCTTTGATACCAATTGGGTAAGTTTCAGGACCCTGGTGGCGGAGAAATAGAGGATTGAAGTACCAGTGACCTGACGATTGAAACAGATTGGTCAACACTCGGTAGGGGACAGGACGCCTGACCACATCGACTTCAGTTTCATCCTGTCTATGCCCGCTATGATGCCACTAGGCCCAGACGCCGTTCATAAGATGTGGAGAATGGTCAAACCATACGATTTCACTGCAACTCATGGGGCCCTGCCTGGTTGGGACCTTAACGGGGCGAATGTGAAGGAGAGGCTACTCCACAGCGCGAAAGTTTGGATTGAGCGGATGGGCCACCCAACACATCCTTTATTGCAAGAGACATTATAGTCTGTAGCTAGTCAGGTTAGCCACTCGGACCGTTACTCCACTCTTTACATGATAACCAATCCCCACAAGCCAAGTATAGCAAGCTGGATAGGAAAGCTCATCCTGTGCAGAATGTGACTCGTAGGCTTTGATATACACAAAGGTGTTGGTCGCTGATTTTACTACCTTCCTGCTCCTTTCGTTCTTGAGAGTTATCACAACTCTAGAAACCACTGAGTCAAACGCACGGTTGCATTGAACATAATGCTGTTCTATTTCGTGGCATTTCTCCATGCCCTGGTCCTGCCGATGCCCTTTCTTTTCCAGATTCTTGCAAAATGCACCGGCTCAGGCTGCCCACAACGCCGCATCAACCCTGCCCACTACCAAGGCGGAAAACATCGGACACAGGAGCAACTTTAACGTCCAATTCTCGAACGCCCCGGAAGTCTCCCCCCAAAAAAAGAAACCTCTGCGCCTGTAATAAAACTGAAAGAAACGGGGGTATCTCAGAGAATCTGCACTGCCTGCAGCACATAGATCAAACCAACGCCCACAAGGGCGAAGATGGCACCACCACTCAGGCCCGACACGTCGGAATAATCATCCGACGAGGAAGAGTGCTCGCCCCCAGATGACGACGACGACGACGACGACGAACCAGTCTGAGAAGCGGCGCCAGCCCCACTCGTCGCCGAGGCCCCAGCAGCGGCCGTCCCAGAAGCGGCAGCAGCGGTCTCGGTTAACGCAGCCCAGGTAGAGTACTCGCCGCTCTTGGCCTGCGCAACAGTGACCCCAAAAGCGCCGTAGGGCTCCCCGTTGGCCGTGTGGTCCGACAGTGTGGTATCCGGATTCGCCGGTTCCGCGACAGGGTCATACGCGTACGCGTAGGCGAAAGTAGCTGTCGTGTTTGCAGCGCCGAACGAGTCAGCGTTCAGGCATCCACCACAGACAAATGTGGCGGAGACGTGTGTGCCGTTGACAAAGGTGCCGTCCGGGATCTGGGTGATGGTGATGGGGTTCGCCTTGTATGCGTTGGCGCCGTTGTCGATCTCGTAGCCGGTCGCAACGCGAGGTGAGATCATGACGGTGTTCTCCTTGGCTGTGTTGGGCCAGGCGACTACCATGAGGGGGCCTGTCATGGACGCGCCGAAGTCGATGCCGCCCCATCCGCCTCCGTTCTTTAGGGGGGAGACGAGCTGGACGATAACATCGTCTCTAGGGTCCTGGGGCAGGGCCATGCCGAAGTGGAAGCCCTGGTCTGCATAGCCGAGGAATGTGATGTTTGAGTTGCTGTCGATGTACTTGCTCGCCTGAGGCAGGCCATCGCTGCCAGCCGCTGTTGTGCCCACGATGGACAGAATGAGGGTTACGAGAGTTGCGGGAAGGGCGTGCATAGTGAGCGACTGGTCTGGAGAATTGGCCTGCAATCTCCGTAGGGTCTTTTGGTAAAGGAAATATTGTACAGAAAATAAGCTTGTTGGCCCCGCGGTTGACCTTTGAAGGTCGTGGCGATGGGCGTCGTGGCCGGCCTTATGAGTGACCTTGGATCTGGCCGTCACTGTGGGCGGCTGGGAATGATTGGCCATGGGGCATTCTCGAGGAAACAAGTGCCCATTGTAGTCCGAGTCGCCCCTGCAGGGAATGCGTGTTTCAAAGCCAAGCAAATATAAACGCCATTGGGCATTCTCAGCCAACCACCGCGGGGCTTTTTGAAAGGGGCATGCATTTATTTGGCAAAGTATAATGCCAGGTCCTGGGTTCGGTTTGTCTGTTGCGAACAGAATGAGATGCTGGTGGTACGTCACCACCGCAAGAGACCCTGGATCCTTGGCTCCACGAACCCTGAGAACAAGTCTGCATCCTTAACCCTCCCCTCCCCCGGTCCGCCTCAAAATCAGGCCAGGGTTTGGCCTCCAGCAAGTCGTTTCTTGCTACCAGAATTGCCAGTCTGTATGGTACGCTCGCGATAAAAGTTAGAGGAGCTTCCGAGAGATGAGAGCTGCATTACGAACCGAGGAATGCTCTACTTTTCAATATCTAGCAGACATGTTCGTCATCGCGAGATGCGAAATTCTTTTACGCTAGTGTCTCCGCCCTCAACCGGGTCGACCGACGGCAGTGGGCCCTTTCCTCTCCAAGTACAAGTTACGCAACATACGCAACTTGCCTGAGCTTAATTCAACGACGCCCACCTCGTCAACTCCTGCCTTGATAGAATTCACGCTCATATCTCGACTCTGCGAAAATGCAACTAGGACTCCAGGGAAAGGTCGTGCTGGTGACAGGTACGCAGAGAGGCGATCCCATGACAGGCACAACGTCAGCCAGGCCCATTCTGACAATGACTAGGCGGCACAAAGAGTATCGGTCTTGCAATCGTCAAGTCCTTCCTTGAGGAGGGCGCAACAGTGCATTTCTGCTCGCGCACCAAGTCGGGCATCGATGCCACTGAGAAGTCACTGTCCTCATCTCACCGAGAGGGAAAAGTCCACGGCCACACCGTCGACATCACCAAGTCCGAGGAGGTATCCGAGTGGGTCAACAAGTGCGTGAAACTCAGCAGCCGCATCGACGTCGTGGTATCCAACGTCTCAGCCCTGGCCGTGGACAACAGCCGCGCAAGCTGGGACTCGGCATACCAGGCCGACATCGTCGGCACTTACAGTCTCATCGACGCCGCCCTACCCCACCTTAAGGAGTCCAAGGGCAATGTCGTTACTATATCCTCCGTCTCCGGCCGCTACATCGACTTCACCGCGCCCTCGCCCTATGGCGCCTTCAAGGCCGCCTTGAACCACTATACCTCCCAGCTGGCCCACAGGCTCGCCCCCGACGGCGTCAGGGCCAACTCAGTCAGCCCGGGCAATATCTATGTTCAGGACGGCATCTGGGGCGACATTGAGAGGGAAAAGCCTGAGTTCTTTGCAGAACAGGTCAAGGCCAACCCGATGGGGAGGATGGGGAAGCCAGAGGAGGTTGCCGATGCGGTGGTGTGGCTCGCCAGCGACAGGGCAAGCTTTGTGAGCGGGACCAACTTGCTCGTCGACGGTGCTGTTTCTCCCGGCGTGCAGTTCTGATTGTGTCAAAATGAATGTCGCCCTACGATTTCAAGACGATCTGCGACTTTTATGGGTACGGGAGGAGCGGATTGTTCTGCAGTGTCGCCAAGTTGCTGGCAGGCTCCTGGGATTTTATTTATTTCAATCCACATGTCGAAATCAATAAAACAACGAGCCACAACTTGAAGAAACTTCATGCTTGAGCACAACGGGCTCAATGTTAAGCTAGGTGCCTCAGCCAGCTGCGTCAAGGATAGTTTTCCTTGATTTCTTTGTGTGCCGAGGATGAAGAGAAAGCCCACCGGATGCGGTACCAACAACTGGCCCCCTTTCAATTTCAATACTGAGTCAGGAACCCAATTTACAGTTGCTTTGTTTATGTCACCAACCACCGTACTGACAGAGAAAGTACGCGCCGTGAGGAATTCTACGAGTATCTGATAAACTGACCGGATAACAGTCTGCCATCAATTAAGGCCCCCAACGTTTGCATGAATCTACAGACTGTCTCCCATTGCTGATTCGATCTTGACTTTTGGAAAGTTCAAGCGAATTGAGGCGATCGCGGGTGTTCACAATGAGCAACTTCTCATTTAGCCCCGACTCAAGTTGGGGCAGCAGCAGCGGCAGCGGCGATCATGCTGACTCCCTGGTCTCCCCAGGTAGACTTCCATACGACGACGGCGGACAACTCGACAATTACCCGCAAGGATTCCCTCTGAATACCGATGTATATGACATAGATCCCGACACAGAGGCTCAGGCCTTTCCGGACCTGCCACCTGACAGTGTGGCCGCGAGTGACGAGGAGTCACAAGCACTTAGACAGTTCATGTCCCAATATCCATATCAATTTTTGGACAGGGATGGTCGGTGGAACACCCCCGCAGAAGTGGTACAACAACAGCCACTCGCGGGGCAGTTGCGGCAAGAGATTATCCAGAAGTTGGCGATGACAGGCCATCATGTCGAGTTCGTGCCGGCCTGGACCGATCCGGCCTGGGACGCGCGTTTTGTGCACACGGGCCGGGAGCCAAGGCAGGCTGGAGACGCTCCGGACGAGCAGAATCCAAACGATGACCCGATGTATCAAATGTATGCAAGGGAGGGAATCTTCCAGACGCTGCGGCCCGCTCTTCGGGAAGAGGATGCGATCAGGAACCCGACGGATGCCGCCAAAAGATTCGGCGTAGATCCCAACAATGTGGATAACCCAGGCTATGGTAAATCGGCATCGACTCCGACGCAGGTGAATTTCAACGTTCCCCTCACAAATCCCCGGGTGACGCCGAGCAACCAAGGAGTGAAGTCCGTGGTCGACCAAGCCGACTACGATGCGGTGTACCGACAGTACCAGAACGTCATGTCTGCTCGGGGCGGATATGCTACCGAAGACGACTTTCGGATGGTGCTTCAAAGCATCGCTCCTGGAGTTATTAATCAGGACTTAGGCGCAAGCTGTGACTCGCAGGTCGCCAATGCACTCTTGCAGTACATGGACCAGAAATACCAATTTGGCCTGCGACAAGATTACCAACGGCTTCTTTTTGGCGGTGAATCGACTAACGAAGTATGGAATTTCTTTATTCTCTCGGTTCGTGAAAGACCAGTAGTGGTGAAACGGCTCGCTGATCAAGTTTAATCGCAGCTGGTGGATAACGGTGTATGGACGATGGACAAGACCGCGAATTATGAGCTAAATACTCCATTGCACGAGTGAGTCCGGCAAATGCCTATCATATCACCACGTTGATATCTTTTTGACCAACAAACGCGCAGCCTCCTCACGAGGGACAAGTGGCAGGTGACTACCAATAGGGGCGTAGGCATCCATGGCCAGCCTCCAGCGATGTCCAAAAAGGTGTACAATTTCCCGACCCAAAAGGGCGAATACTGCGCTGTATGTACTCCCATACTCCTCAACAGCTTTTCAGAATTAAGCGCAACACGGTATACTAACAGTAGCAGGCGAACGATTTTCTCTGGATGGCCATCCAACCTGCCCTTCAGTTGGCTACAAAGATTCTTGACAGTGACCATCCAGCAACATGGGCTTTCGCAGACATTTACAAGATGCGTGCATGCTTAGATTCAAGGAGAGCCGGTCAGAATAAACAGAGAATTGTATGCCGCCCATCGTTGATTGATCCTTCCCTACCCGTCCGAATCCAGTGTTGTTGAAGCGCCGCTTGGTGGACAGGGGCTTTCGTTCATGGTGCAAAGCATGCCAAACTCTTCTAATGATTTATGCAAATAGACAAATAGACACGTCGCGGCGGGAATTACCCGGAAAGAATACTTCGCCGTATACCTAGATGAAGATCCGGACGAGTTCATGCCGGAGCAGCAGGCATTGAGGGATCAGGGGTTCAACTCGGTCTTTTGGGTCTGCGAGATCCTGAGGAAGTGCCTCGTCTGGGATCTCATGGCAAAATATGATGGATTCGGACCTAGTGGACCCCACACGATGGCTATTACGCAATTAGTGGATGATACAAGAGATCCTCCTCCAGACCAGCCTTTCTTTATAAGAATCAGTATCTCCGTGGATTACATATGGCCGCTACTGATTGACGAATATACGCAAGCCGAGAAGGCGGTTTGCACTTGGACTTTGGCATCAACCATGTTGCATGAATTAACAGTGAGTGGAAACCGTGCCTCTAGGCTCACGAAGTGGGCCGTCTGTTCGCCTTTGAAAATTACTGACGCGGTCCTGTCAAACCAATAGCACGCTATTGTCTATGCACGGGATCAGTTGATGAATCCACTGGCGACGTGGTTGAGGTTCGACCCATCCGGCCAGTGGCGTCAGACGATAGGTCCGGTATGTCTGAGAGCTTTGATGCAGTTTGGATTTCGCCAAGTGTGGGACGACGATCGTTTTGACCTCCAACCCTTGACCATCACCCCAGAGGATGATGACCACAACTTTCTTTTAGATGAGCGGCAATCCGAAGAAGGCTGGGCAATTGAAAACCAGGTGAGTACGAATTCCCTTCACTCTTACTAGGTAGTCGGATTATATGCTCCACCACGGGACAGTCCTCGAGGGCAATAGAAACCTGAAGGCTGACAGCACCTCTTGCTCTGGATCAGTATTGGGGTGCCGCTCCAGTCCCATTGAACAAAAGAAGCTTCCTCCCGGAGACGCGTTTCATCGACGAGGTTATGACCATGTGTGCATTGCATTCATGGCCTACAGACCCTAAACTAAATCTCTTCAAAAGGATGCCCTTCCATCTAATCAACAGACTGTTCACGCAGAATTTCTGGCAGTATGAAATAGAGAAGTGGGGCCACGAAGCAATGAAGATGTGGCCCGTATCCCCACCAAGGGCAACTTGCAACTGGAACTACTTCAATTGGCCACAAGTCCAAATGCAATTTGGCTGGGCAGTGAGGGCATGGTTACAAGACGTAGAAAGCCGTGTGCGATTCGACTACGACAACGCCGTGGTCTGGGCCTGGCTCAAACAACTGACCCGACTTGCCGTCGAGCCGATGAGTTGTAATTTGCGGTGGTACTTGCAGAAGGCAACTTGGGCAGATGCGGACAAGTCACTTTGGGCCCTGCGAAATGATTGCAGTGACAAGGCAACCATAGTCATAAATTACATACAGCAGCTGCATAACGAAGCATATTCGGCACAACCCCTGCCGGACCCTGCCCCGCCAATCGAACATGTTCATTTCAGAAAAGCATTTGCCGCCTTGTCAAGCATGCAGAGGGCTCTGAGCAACGAGGCGTCGTACTATCAGCTTGCTTGTGCCGATTATCATAGACAACCCAATCCTTCGACAAAAGCAGACATCTACAACTTCTACGCCGCGGATATGAGAGCTCGCTTGGATGGACTTCACCTCCGGATCATCACCGACTGTATCGCATTCCTCGATATGTTCACAGGGATCGATCCAATAATCCTCCTGAGAATAGCACAAAGCGACCTCGCCGTAGAGTTGCTGGACCGTGGACGGTTGCAGCTTAGGGAGAGATTTGTCGCAGTCCAGGACGCCTTCCGCCCGGTACGACAAACGTTTGACGAGAATCATCAGGCATATGAATTCCACATCCAGGACTTCGCGAACATCCACCCCCATAACGCCCAGGATAATGCGGCGCGGATCGAAAGGATGGCGAAGAAGCAGATAAGGAAAATGTCAGGGCCTCTATTGAGGGTAGTGGAAGGGTGGGTATATATCCTTGAGAGCGGAGAGTTGCTCAGAAATGCAGAAGATGGCTCGCCGGAGTCTGAGATAAATCGTAGACTTGCTGCAACGTCGGCTTTTATCGGCGAGGTCAAGAGGCTTCAAGGACAACAGGTCGACCAGCAACATCCTCCCTCGGCTCAAAACATGTTCACTCAGTTGAGTGACGCCAGTATGGCCAATATAGTAACGCAGAACCAAAACGACCCTGACCCCACCTTGCGTCAGCAGCGCTTCAACACAGTAGCACCACAGCAAGGACAGATCAACTCCTGGCAGGCGGTATATGCCGAGGCTTCAGGGTTCGTGCCATACCAAGACCCCACGACAGGCTTCACCCGGTTCTACAGCGCAAACATCCCTACCGAGGCGGGCCCCTCCGTCAACACCGCGGCGGCGGCTCAGGCCCAGGCCCAGGGCCAGAGCCTAGTTGGGACCTTCACGTCAGGAGGCAACGTGCAAGCACCCGGCGGGCAGCCACAGGCCCAAGGGGACGCCGAGGCCAACTTCAGGGGCCTCCTACAAGGGCTCCAGCTGAGCCCGCCTAGGCCAGGCGCCCCACCGCGGCAGCCTGGTCAAGGTGCCAGCGGTCTCGATGCCATGTCCGCCCTGCTCGGCGAGAGAGGACGCCAGCACGATGCCAACCCTGCACTATCAGGCCACGTCGTCCCGGAGATATACAACCGGGCCCTGCAGACTGTTGCGGGGCCGAACGGGCAGGCCCTGATGAACAGCAACATGCCGGGCGCCAACAATCTCTTCGGAGCCTCGGCGGCGCAGAGCAGCGTGGCTCAGCAGCAGCTGGAGGGTCTGATCAGGCAACACACGTTGGGACCAAACCCGCAGGCCACGCTGGGGAACTTGCCCGGACGGGGCCCGGGGGTAGGCGTCGCTCCGCCAAGTCAGGCCTATGAGCCCGTCGGAGGCAGTGCCGTTCCAGCAAACCCACCAGGAACACCTCCGAACCAGCAGGGCCCGTCCCAGCCTCAAGGAGGACCACCAAGTGCCCCTCAACCGCCACGTTTTACACGTCCATGAGGGTTTCCACCGCCGTGGATATGGTAGGGTCCCCAACCCGAACATTTGAATCATCTGTATGGCTTGAGAAGTGAGGAGGAGGGCTTCACGTGAGGTAAGCAGAAGGACCGCGTCGAAGGATACACTCCCTCCGCGCCTGCAAGATGTATAATATCAGCACGCGGTGAGCTCCGCAAGCTGTCATTAATTCCATTACTGTATCTTCTGTCATTTATCGGCCGAGGCGTGTAAAAGGTTACTCCGCTAGCCGTGACCAGAGATCGAGGGGTATTTCAAGATGGCATGCCTTTATGCAATGTATCACTGCGCAAATCACGTGCCTGACCAAATGTTCCATTCCGTAACGCCTCAGCCGTGCCCGATTGCTTGCCATAAACTCCATCCGATGCATCCAAATTGGCCAAAATCACTGTTTCTGCTTCTTCTCGGGATGCTCGGATTCGCCGGGCTCAGAGGTGGGAACGTCGGGTAGCTTGCTGGCGATTTCCTTGGCTGCTTCGACGTCTTCGGGGTTGGCTTCAGCCTCCGCTTTTACTTCGGTCTTGGCAGCGTCCTCGACCGGAGGGAAGTACACCCTGGTAGATAATCAGTCTTGTTGCTCTATTCAAGCAACTCATTTCCCCACACAAATTTACTTACGGTAAGAACTGGGCGTAAGACTCGACATCCTGCTTCACCCACGTGACGAAGACGACCTTCTCCAGCTTCTTCCCTTTCTCGCTCTCCAGGAACTTCTTCACAGTGGAGATGGCAACAGGGGCAGCCTCATGAGGAGGGTAACCATAGATGCCGGTGCTGATACCGCACAGGGCCAGTGTCTTGCAGTCGTTGTCGACCGCCAAGTCCAGCACCTTGTTGTAGGCCGATGTCAGCAACGTCTCGCTCTCCTCCGGCTCAAAGGCGTCGTAGATGGGGCCAACGGCGTGGATGATCTTTTTGGCGGGCAGGTTGTGTCCACCGGTAATCTTCGCGTCGCCAGTGCTGCAGCCTCCAAGAGTGCGGCACTCGGCTAGGAGGCCAGGCCCAGCCGCGGAGTGGATGGCACCGTCGATGCCGCCGCCGCCGAGGAGCCTTTTGTTGGCCGCGTTGGTGACGGCATCAACCTCGAGCTTGGTGATATCGTGTCGCACGAGGCAGACGCGGTCGTTGAGCGCCTTGGAAGGGGTGATAGAGCCGGCGGGCTTGAAGGAGAGGGTGGTGGGGATCTTGATGCCTGGTGGCGTCGACGGGAGCTTGCCTAGCTTGTAGAGCAAGGAGAGGGTCGGGATCTCATCTGCTGCGAGGAGCGACATCTTGGCTGGTCTGGTTGCGAAAGGGCGTGCGGCTGCAAAATATCGCATGAACATTTACTGGCGTGATGCTGCCGACTCGCGATATGTAGAGTTGCAGTTGCCTGCGGGTGGTGGTGGTGGTGGTGATGATGTGGGGTTTGACGGTGCAGTGTTCAGGTCGTGGAGGCCGACAAGAGAGCCAGCCGACAAAGCCAACAGATGTAGGGCAGGTAATGGGGATGACGACAGCGGGGAGGTAGCTACAGTAGACGCGGCTCCACAGCCAGCAGGGGTGAGCTCCAACAGTCGCGTGGGCTTGGGCCATGATCTGCACTGCTTATCTTATCAGCGAAAGGCACTGCCCCTCGTCCTCACAACTGCGTGTGTGATTTGCGCCTGGGAATTTTGACTCATCCCGGGGAGCGTCTCAACAGTTCAACCACGACCGCCGGACGATCGAGCCCTCTGATCTCATACTTCGAAGCGATCTTCCAGTCATACCCGCATCTTGCAACCAAGAAAGTTCAACAGGAAACCAATTGGTTCCAAGAATCATACGAAGAGACCCGATTGTACCTCCCCACCGAAACATCCCACCATGGCGGACAACGTCGAGAATGCCAATGCCGCCATGGCAAAGCTCCAGCTCGACGAAGAGACCGGAGAGATGGTCTCTAAGGGAGAGCTGAAGAAGAGATTGCAGAAAAGAGCAAAGAAGGCTGCTAAGGAAGCTCAGGCCAAGGATGCACCGGCCAAGGGAGGCTTTGATGGGGCAGCAAAGAAGGCACCGCCAAAGCCCAAGGAGAAGCAGGAGGAAGTCATTGACACCGATGCCATGTTCAAGCAGGGCTTCCTTGCTGAGGTCTTCGACAAGAGGCCCATGAAGCCCGTCTTCACCCGATTCCCTCCCGAACCAAACGGATTCCTGCACATTGGACACGCGAAAGCAATTGCAGTCAATTTCGGCTTCGCAAGGTATCACGGCGGCGAATGCTACCTCAGGTGCGTTACAAGGCGTCTTTTTTATATATTTAATCTATGGTGCTAAAATTTATCACGCAGATATGACGACACCAATCCCGAGGCCGAAGACGAGATCTACTTTACTGCGATTCTGGATACCATTCGGTGGCTCGGTTTCAAACCCTACAAGATAACCTACTCCAGCGACAACTTCCAGAAACTATACGACCTCGCGGAGAAATTGATAGGACTCGGCAAGGCATATGTATGCCACTGTGACGGTCAGTAAACCTAGGCCGACAGAAGAGATTCCAGAGCTGACAGGACTCAGATGCGGAACTCAAGCTGCAGCGTGGCGGCGAGAAGGGAGAGAGCCCTCGTTATCGGTGCAAGCATGCGGAGCAGTCGGTAGAAGAGAACCTCCAGAAGTTCAGAGATATGAGGGATGGCAAATACAAGCCTAGGGAAGCATTCCTCCGCATGAAGCAGGACATAACAGACGGCAACCCCCAGATGTGGGACCTTGCTGCCTATCGCGTTCTGGACAAGCCTCATCACCGCACGGGAGACACGTGGAAGATCTACCCAACATACGACTTCACGCACTGCCTGTGCGATTCCTTCGAGGGCATCACCCACTCCCTCTGCACAACCGAGTTCATCCTAAGCAGAGTGAGCTACGAGTGGCTGAACAAGACCCTGGAGGTCTACGAGCCCCAGCAGCGCGAATACGGGCGACTCTCCCTGAGCGGTACCGTTCTTTCCAAGCGAAAGATTTTGAAGTTGGTTGAGGACAAGATTGTGCGCGGTTGGGACGACCCAAGGCTGTACACACTGATGGCGATCAAGCGACGGGGTGTCCCGCCAGGTGCCATCCTCGAGTTTGTGAACGAGCTTGGTGTCACGACGAACGCCACCGTAATCCAGATTGCCCGATTTGAGCAGTCCATCCGGAAATACTTGGAGCGAACAGTTCCCCGGCTGATGCTGGTTCTTGATCCTGTCCCGGTTGTCATCGAGGACATCGGAGATGAGGAAGGCAAGAAGCTCACGCTACCCTTTTCACCAAAGAACCCCGAAATGGGCAGCCATTTCGTCCATCTCACCAAGACCGTGTACATCGACCGCTCCGACTTCCGCGAGGTCGACGACCCCAGCTACTTCCGCCTTGCGCCTGGCAAGACCGTTGGCCTGCTTCAGGCCCCCTACCCCATCAAGGCGACCTCTTTCACCAAGGACGAAGCGACGGGCAAGGTCACGGAGGTGCGTGCCGTCTTCGACCGCGAGACCAAGAAGCCCAAGACGTACATTCAGTGGGTCGGCACAGACGGCTCCCGCCGCTGCGAAGTGCGCGTGCACAACCAGCTTTTCAAGAGCGACAATCCGAGCGCCGTCGAGGGTGGCTTCCTTAACGACCTCAACCCTGAGAGCGAGGTGATCTACCCTGACGCGATCATCGAGTCCGGCATAGATGAGGTCAAGAAGCGGGCGCCCTGGCCTGAGGCGGCAGGCGAGAGTGAGCTGGGCAAGGGAGGGCCCGAGTCTGTGCGATTCCAGGGAATGAGAGTTGCTTATTTCGTAAGTCGAACTTCTACCACTTTATTGTAACGGTCTTATCACTAACACCCACGTCTTGTAGGCTATGGACGTCGACAGCACGGACGACAAGATTGTCCTGAACAGGATTGTGTCACTTAAGGAGGATGCCGGCAAGAAATAGATGTCAGCGAGTACTGTGGCTGAGTCCGGTGTACCGGGAATAAAATGCCAATTGTCCTCGTAGTCGCTTGGGTGGTTCAGTGAATCGGTGACCACCGCTGGGGATGCCCTCAACGGTCAGAGTGAACTCAAACTGAGGCACGTTTGTGGGCATTAATATGTGTCTTCCCATATAAGCCAGCGGGATGCACACTCGAGTCTCCCTGAGTAGAAATGTTGTGTCATGATCATTAACTGAGACAATATTCCACCGCAAAGAGCAAACCAACACGGTCACGTCAATGTTCCCGACAGATAAGACAACCAACAGACCTTAGTAATTCTGCTCATCATTCCAGTAAAGAGTCTCGTGCTGGATCTCAGGCCCAGTAGCAAGCAGCTCCCAGCCCAACTTCAGCTTGATGAACTGCAACGCATGGCTCGCGACCTTGATGGCGCCGACATCTGTGGGGTGATACTGCGGGCCGATATCGTTGTGCTGCAGGATCCCGCTCGTGTTGAACAGGTGCAGGAAGGGCTCGCTCGTGCTGTTGAGCTTCCGGGTCCGGTTCGTCACGCCGTCGTAGACCGTCGGGCTTGCCAGGTACGCCGGCGAGTTGAAGTAGTCGTTCACCGCGCGGATCTGGGACACGAAGCCCTCGGGCTCGTCGGAATAGTAGGTGTTTCCCTGCTGGGTGACGCCGAGCCAGAGGGTCTGTCGGGGCCGGTGTGTTAGCGATGGTTTAGTGTGTAGGGAGTCATACCCGGCTGTGTGTTTCGGCGAGCACGGTCAGGATGGTTGGGCGCGTGATAGCTTACCATGAGGACGACCTGGGCCTTTGGCCAGACGCCGTGGACGCCTTGAATCAGCCTGGTGAGATTGTCCTGGTAGGTCTGTGCAGAGATGTTGTTGTGGGGGTTCTGGTCATTCGTGCCGATGTTGATGACCACCAGGTCGGCAGGCGACTGTTTCGAGAAGTCCCAGGGCTCTGCGTTCTCGAGGTTTTCTGCGATACCGGTCCCGGTCAGTGCCTGGATTCATATATACGGTCTACTCATGATAGATATCCCTTCTCAACACAGGAGAATCACAAATACACGAGAGTTCAACTCACCTCCATACTGCTCGACCGCCCTGCCGCTCGTGTCACAGCTATAGAACCACTGCCGCGACTGGCCCCGCACATTTCCCCAGCAGTTCTGGTCGCTCGCGCAGATGCCAGGGAACGCGGTGACGCTGTACTCAGACTCGCCCAGCCCGGCGCCGATCCCGTACCCGAAACTCGACATCCCCTCGTACGTCGTGTACATGCCGCTCGTCAGGCTGTCGCCGATGAGCTCGACCCTGCGCCCGTAGTCGGGGATCTTCACGAGCTTCTCGCCCTCGGCGACGTGGACCGCGGCGATCTGGATGCCATAGGCCCAGTTTGTCACTCGCAACTCGAGAAACACTGGAGAGATGGGGTAGGTCAGGTTCGAGCCTGGTGTGTCTTCTGTGACGAGAAGGTGCGTGCCGCCGGTGGTGATATTAGTGAACTGCCAGTCGAGCCCGGCAATACGGTATCCCACCAGCACGCCATCTGAGGTCAGGTTTCCGAAGCTCACGGCTACTGTCTGTCCGGTATATCCGAATTTGATTCCAGGTGCGCTGCCAGTTGTGTGAGTATATTCTCTTCATATGCAGGCACTACATTTCTGACGTAGCAAACTCACCTCCACCAGGACACATATTTCGAGTCCCATCTGCCCTTGTACGAGATCTCAGTGGCGTTGGGAAGATATGTTTTGAAGTCATATTCTGCAGGGTCGATGCGAGTATCAGCGTAGTCTGTGACGCGGACCTGGCCGTTCTGCAGAATGGTGCGCTCCTGGAGGTCTTGAACAAATCTCCTCTCATGAGGCTTAGACAGGCCGGTGGCCAATACGCCCACGAGGAGGAGACTCAGTGCCTGCAAGTGAAGGAGACGCATCGTGAAGAGCAGTGAGGCGTTGCAAGGCTCGAAACCAAAGAGGGGAACCTCGAAGCCTCCATATTCTTCTGCGCAAGGCGAGCTTCATATTTATACACGTGTGTATATGCGCATGCGGTGCAACCGGATGCAGAGTTCGGGTGGCCATTGACCGACATGTCGGCCGGTCCATCGCGAGTGGACGCATGGAGGACGGCCAGTTCGGACATAAGACACAGTAAGGCGCTCACTAAGAACATGGCGAGCCTAGTGGATGCAGCGGCCCGGGGGCGCGTACCCCGTGGTTTCCTTCTTCGGCCGTCTTGACTGGTCCACAGGTCGCCGAACAGGGACACATTCGCGGGGCAAGTTGCCGGGGCGCGTCAATGACGAACATGTGCAGTGGTAGCTCTTGCGCGGCCGGAGGGAGTGCGGGAGCTTCACAGCGGCGCGTCTAATTTCCGGTCATCCGGGTCGGGGGCCAGACCACGTGGAGAATTGGTGGCCGCGTTATATAAATCTTGGCATCTCAACCGCGTTTTTCTCCCAGGGCGATTTACTAGTGATGTGACTGCGAAAAGCGTGGCTAGGTATATTCCCCAGCCAGGGGTACCGTAGGAGACCTCGGGCCGGCAGTCAGTTCATGCATGAGACCGGGCAGGGGGCTCGACTATCTAGTGTGTCAGTCTATACGACATTTATATCAGAATGTATACTTCAATGATTACTGAACAACCAACTCAAACGTGGATAGTCACCGAGATATCCGGTGACCTGGTTATACAGGCGGTAATCAACACCGTAAATCTGCTCATGTATACTTAAGAGCTCTGCTCAATTTGTCCGAGACGCGGCCACAATATCTAGTACCTGCCTAGGCAGACAGGGTTCCCATGTGCTAAAGGTCTTGTAGGATGGTCTCCTACATGTCAACTTCCTATTTCTAAACATCCCATACGATAATATCCTATTGGCTGACTCTAATAAATTCTCCTTGTATATAGCAGCCTCTCAAAGGACGATCTCCTGTAATATAGCCTCTTTAGTAATAGACTCTAATAAGACATTCCCTCACAGATCATTCTTCCACATTAGTTAATACTAGCATCTTGTTAGATGGTGCCTATCTTCAGACGATATCCAGGACTAGCGTTCTCTATACAATGGTTTTCTGTAAATTAGTTACCTAGACGGGACATGAACAACCCATAATATATAAGGGAGACGGAACTATCTTGTCTTGGTGGTTGCACTCTTAATCCGTATACATCCCGAAGGCGTACGGTCCCTTCAAACAGTGGTGAACGCTCAAAGACCCAGCGTTGAAAAGGCTATAAGATCAGATATTTGCACCCGCAAAAACAGAGGTCATACTTGTATAACTACAATCCTATATGGATCAACTCATACAGGCTCACTATATTTACTATATAAATCACTAAGTTATCATTATACTTTCCGTTTTTCCTATAAAGTTAATAAGACAGTATCTTAAAGAATAACCTCTAATATAGTAAATTTCACTGCATAAACTCCAAGAGGATAACCTGCTGAGATGACCTCCTAAGTAAAACCCTCATCTGGGATACCCTCCTATAGGATACCCTCTTATGGGATACTTTCCTATGGGATGACCTTCTGTTTCTGCGAGTTTAACCACCGATCTCAAAACTTAATCCTAGTCTCCTAGTGTTTACAATTGCGTCTTTGCACCCAAAACGTTCTCGTTATATACTCTTAGAAGACTTTAAGTAGATCAAGCAGGTTCACTTCTCCTCAGGCCGAAAGATGGTACAATGTGAGAGTAGCTACAAAAGACAGAGGCGCTGATGGTAAGTGGAACAGTGATAGCCCAGAAGATCCAGAACTTATCCGAGATGAATCCGGACGTCCCCTCAGAAGTAAAGTTGAAGAAACTCATGCTGAATATTGATGAGACGAAAGTTGCCGGCAGAGCGCTAAGCGTCACAAATGCCACCGTCCTCATGGCAGTGCTGTCCGACTGTGTGATTTCCACTGACATCTTTGAGTCGTACTGAGAAACAGTATGGAAAGCTAATTGTATCTCATTTAAGAGACGCTGATGATTTGAATGTGACCGAGACCGTAAGCTGTGGAGTATGTTTTCCATAAATTGTAGTCGAGCATGGATGGACTTGCCCGGATGTGCCGCATCACGGCCAGGCATAGCCTTGAGAATGTCTTTATGATGTCGAATTATTGATCCAATTGTCTCCAGCGAGACTTCGAGGCCCTCGGAAACATGTATAGCGTGCCTTGCCAAATCGTGTAGATAGCGGTAGTTCGGACTCGGTTTCTGACCAGATGGAATTTGGAGCGTCTCGATATCTCTCACTCTGTCTCGGACGGCCCAGACGGTTGAATCAAAACTTTCAACTGCAACATTCACCAATTTCTCCACTGCCCAAAAAGGGTCCTCTAATTCGTTTCCACCCAGACTATCACAAATGAAGTCTGACAGCCTGGCGGTAAAGCTGGAAGGGGCGTCTATAATGAATAGTCTTGTCTGCTTGGTTGATGTGTTCCAGGAGACTATGATGTGAAATCTGATCCAGTTGTACAAAAAGTCGCTCGTTTGTAGTTGTTTTGCTTCGAATAAGGTACTGGTGACTGGGTTCGTTGCACAATTAGCATCGTCTTCCGAGACGTGGAGGCTGAACTAACCAACGCTACTGATAGCATCATGTGAATCCCATTCCACTTCACAGTTGAAATACCCATTCGAGGCCCTAAGATACGGCGGAGAAAATGTCCAAGGAACACCAGCTAGGTCAACCAGCAAAGCCTGCGGCACTGGGTGCTTGTAATTATCCCCATTACTAGCAAAGCTAAATGAGATGTTACTAGGTACGTGTTTCTCTCAGACATTCTTGTGCTATGAATAGTGCATACGAGCATCCGAAGGAAACTTACATAGAGACCTGGCTCTGAAGCAGCGCGGATTTCAAGACGTCCATTTCCTGACGCCGAACCTGGCCCTGAAAAGTTGGCACTGTTTGCTTCCAAGAAGACCCGTCTACCATAATTGGTCAACCTTTGGGAGAGATCTTCAAGCGTGTGTTTCTCAAGAAACAAGAAACAAGAGAAAGAAGACAGTGAAGACCCACCCGCATTCCAACTCATGACGTATATACTACCATGCCGAGTTTCGTTGGCGTTTGGAAACATTTTACCGCCGTCTCTGAAGGGTATTTATTGAAAGAGCTTCCGATGTCAAGTGTCTGTATGGCTTTGCGATAAGTTCCAATAGAGGAGCTTCAATGTCTCTATTGTGGTCAGGGCTCAAAGTAGAGAGATATTGACTCTTCAAGTGCCACCATTCTAGGGAGGCCAGTTCGATCCGTGGACAACTAAATATTATTTTCATGTAGACCCTCGGGGAACCTCCGCTCTTCCCGTGCCAGTTACTGCCGGATATCTGTCTGTGCCCGAGACACACAAGACAACATGCAACTTGACGCCTCAATAACTTGCACCAATGAAGCTGCGACACGTCAAACAGCATACAGCCGCTTGGTTCGCGACTGGAGTCTGTGTAACACAGTATGCAGTTAGATCCCTAAAAATTTGAGGTATGCCTTGAGGATAAACCTGCCAAATGTCCAGTGCGTTGTTCTGCCTTGGCATGGTTCAATACCTTTTTACGTAGTAGACTTTTGGGAGCAGGATCCAGCTCCGTACACCCTATCGCATGTACGGAGTATCTTCTTAGTCACTGCATACGTATCTCTGTATTTCAGATTCCATTGTCCGAACCGGTGACAGAATGGGATGAGCATGCTGGGCGCAGGCAACTTGTGACTACCCCTCTCAACATGGCACAGGCTGACAGCCTGCATACAAAGTGCAGGTGGCGGCAATCCATTATCCTTCCACTCGATACAGCCCACGCTTCCGCCTGATCAGGTTCCACGAATGCAAGGCTCGCGAGCCGCCGGCACTTTGATTAGGTTGATTCTAAGGGGTGCTTCGTCTTACGAGGCAGGACGGAAATCCCTGTATACGCCCCACGCCCGAGAATAGACAAAAAAGCAAATCCATGGCCACACCTTTGCAGAACACCACTCGAGCGGCCGCAGCCGGTCAAGAAACTGTTGGCCTCTTGATTGGGCCATTAGCAACCTTGGAACCACTGCGGCTGCTCTGCCCTGGGCGGCTCCTGACTTCAGTCAGAATCGAGCATACTCGGGTGTTTTGTCCATGTCCTTTCTCATCACGATTGAAGCCGCGAGAAATTTTGTGACGAGCTACAATTCTCATTTCTCCCAAGAATCTCCTTCATTTCTTGATATTTAATTTCAATGTTCCAATTTTGATTTTGGAATTATGTGAGAATGTCTATCACAAGCACGCTCGCCGAGCAGATTATAGGCTCTGGTACCGTACAAACGCAAAACTCTCCGCGTTCCGATCCGCTCCGCGACACGGCTGAAAGACGTCGAAAGCCCACAACGTTAGTATTGCACCATTAGCATATGCCCGTCTCTGCCCTTGCGCAATACTGACACCTTTCAAAGAACAGACCAGGCGGTGGAACGGCGTGGACCTTTCCAGAATCACGACATGATGACAAGTGTTTCCTCCGGCAGCGAGATCAAGATAGAAGAGATCCAGGTTCTCATAATCTGTGCACTGAATATTGAGATGAACGCCCTCTTAGCCATTCTGGACAACTATGAGAGGATTACAACTTCGCAAGGGATCAATCTTTTCGTTGGCAAATTCGACAAGGTCAATGTCGCTGTCATGCGGTTGACCGACAAGGGCCAGGTCTCTGCTTCAAAAGACACAGCACAAATAATGTCGGAACTCAAGTTGAACGTCTATGTCATTTCGGCCGGCATTTGTGGCGCCACTGGCCGTAACAGCGAGGGCCAGCTTGAAGTATATTTAGGTGACGTGGTCATCAGCAGAAACATCTGCCGCTACTCCACTCATTTCGTCAAGGACCGCCCTGTCCTGACGATGTCCTCATCGGAGACGGGATGGGCACATCCTCGGCTTAAGCAACAACTCAATGCTCTGGAAGTGGCAGATCATTCCTCAAAACTCTGCCAAATAGCCCATAATCACCTAAAAACACTTGAAGTTCGGGTGAATAATCAAGAATTCGCGTCCTGGTCCAGCCCACCCGCGATGAAGCCGCCAGATGATTTGGACAGACTATACAAAGAGGAGGGCTCTCACACGCAACATGGATTTGTATCAGACCCCTCTAACAGCCATGGAAATGGGGGAAACCCCGTTCAGCATGAGAGTCTATCCTGCGAAGCAACTGAATGCACCAAAGACTCGGGGTGTCTCGAGCGTTCCCCACCGTTGAAAACTCGTCGTTTCAAAATTCACATTGGGCACTACGGGAGTGAGGACTCCGTCGTAAGGTCGGGCACTCCTTACATACGGGGTTTGCTAAGGGAAAATGGGATCATCGCTGTCGATATGGAGGCTCGTGGTATCAGCCAAGCGGTTATAAGTGAGAGTACCCCTGCCGTGGTCATCATCAAGGGTGTGTCTGACTATGCGGATGCGCAAAAGAATGACGCTTGGCATGACTACGCAGCGGCGACAGCAGCATGCACAGCAAAGGCGTTCGTTGTTGAATACTGCAGTAAGGCCTGATGTTTCTGCATTTTTTTAATCAAATTCGTCTTCATACATAGATAATCATTGCAGTAGTTAGGTCGTCTAACACTCCATCAGACAGTGCACACAAAGCCAGAAGTATTCAACCAAACCCTACGCCACTCCCGCCGTCTCATCCAGGGCCAGCAGATGCTTATCTCCCCAACATCGCCCAAAAAAGCTTGACGCCGGCGGACTATTCGATCGCATTGCTCTGTTCACCCGGAAGCCCAGCAATGATGGCCGCTATGTGCATGATGGATGACCGGTACCGTGAGCCCCAAAGCTGGTGCCGAGTCCCTTGTAAATTCGGTGCCATCAGGGTCAACTCCGGAGGCTCCTGTCATAACATCATCATCGCGTCGGTACAGTCACAAAGAAATATATCATCAGCCACGAAAGAAGCTGTTACAGAATTGAGAGCCTCATTCCCAAAGCTGCGGTTGTTTATTTCCTTAGCCAATGGCGGAGGCATGCCGCGGCCAGCTACAAGCATTGATCCTGAGAGAGCTATTCATCTGGGCGATGTTGTAGTAGGGTCGCCGAGAAATTCGCACCCGGCTCTTACCTATTATCATCCATCTGCACACGCACGTTCCCGACATACCCCCCATGAACCACCGCCTTGCCAGCCACTGCCCAAGGTTCCGGAAGATATTCAGGAAATCACAAAGGTCATTCTTCAAGCAAACCGCACCAACTTCCTGGATCTCAGTTGCAAAATGCGGAGGCTGGATCGTGGGAAGGGCTTTCAGCGGCCGCATCAACATACTGACAAACTCCACAGGGCCGAGTTTGCCTGTGTAGAAGATCAGTTTGACCCCGGACCTTGCTCTTGTCCACAGGAGCAACTCGTTAGCCTGCCTAGCAGGGAATCGTGGCAAGATAGTATTCTTCCAGTGTTCCGCAGGGGCCAGGTGATCTGCAGCACGAACTCCTCAGTGCTAGAGCGCTTGGACGAGTTGGAATCAGCCTACCCTGAAGCACTCTGCCTGGACACGGAGGCAGCCAGCCTTCCACAGGACATCCCGGCTTTGGTTGTCAGGGGAATATCACATTATGCTGGCACTCTTCCGAAGAGCCAATGGACTTCATATGCTGTTGGGGCAGCAGGGGCATTTACCAGTGAGTTGATACGGAGGTTGCCCGGGCCAGTGACGGCTGGCGCAATAACACACAGCATTCGAAAGACATACCTGTTCGACAGCATCGCAGACGACAACAGCTTGTATGACGTGGGACAATTCGAGGACGCGAGAGACCTCTGTCTCGACATGACGAAGGACGTTTGGGAGCGGATGACTGTGCGCGGTATCGCTATCTACGAGCAGATTTATACACAATGCGCCAACCCAGAAGGAGATGTAGAGCGTAAGTGGCGATGGACTTTCCGGGAAAGTCTTTATACTGACCTGGTTTGATTGCAGTCCGCGAGCTAATGGCTTATTTCCCTATGGGCGACGCGCAGGCCAAGTTAGCTCAGAGTTGGGAGGAAATGGCCAAGGTGCCAAGGCTCCCCCCTTCAACCCATCTAGGTCATAGTCTGACACTTGCTGTAATCTACATGGTCCACCTCCAAGTTTGGGCTAAAGAAGGCAAGCAATCACTTTCTATTCACCAGAATGATAAAAAGCGGCGATCGCGGCTCAGAAGCTTCGCCAAATGGGTGCGATGTAACTGTGGCGATGAGTATTGCCCGTGTTTGTGGAACTTTGTGAATCGCGCTGGGCTATGTCGAAATCCCTCACCAACTTGCAGGGCTCACCAATGGCTCCATCCGGGCTCGGAGCGGAAGGACGGCTATAACAGAAACAAATTCCAACTTCTCAAGAGGGAATGGGGTGGAAGCGGAGAAACAACTGCATAGGACGACATTGAGCTAATTTGGTATTTATAGATGGAGGGACTGAGGTTGGAAATTTGTGACATTGAAGAACTGTTATACATCTAATTACACATCCTTCATATCATACTCGACAGTGGTCACCTACAGAATATCCAAAGTCACGAACGCTCAAAAGTCGGGAGTTGTTCCGCCCTTCCTGGCATTTAACGTAGTTCCCTGCTCTGGCTTCCCGTCGGATCTGGGCTGACTGCCAATCCGGAAGAGCAAATGCTCTGGCCTCCTGTATCTAGGTATGACATTTCTGTCTGGTGTCGCCAGTTGTCAACAGTTATTTGTTCGGTCAAAGCTGCCACTACTCCAGCACCTTCGCTTATGTGCTCGGCTGGAGCTTTGTTGTCGCGAGTATCTTGCCGCGAGAGCTCAGCCAAGTCTTTTCTGCGAAATGTTTCCGAGACTCCAGGGAGATTCGTCATTTCATGCTGTTCAGCACGGCCGGAAATGATGTTAGAGTATGGCGGCGGCGGCCCTGGGGGGCCCTCTGAGCTGTTCTGTTCAAGGTTTTCCCCTTTGCGCGCAGCCCACAGGGCTCCTTCGAGCATTGTTGGCTTGGCTTTTGCCCTTTTCGTTCTCAGGAAACACCATGAACTAAACGCAAGTGTGACAGCCACTACTATCCCGACAACGAACCTGATATGGCCGCTGGACTGGGTTTCGTGGAGCTATCACGAGTTGGTGCGCTGAAAATGTATTCCAGCGCCGGGTCGTCCCATATTGGGGAGGTATGACTAAATAAAGCATTAGCGCATGCACTTCGTCCTTCGGGAAGGCACAATAAGAACCTTGTATCGTAATAGGTCTTGATCAAGGTGGATGCCTCGTATGGAGCAGCCTGAGCATCGTACCGGTCTACGAATTCCAGCGCCGTCATGTCGAATACGTTGATTCCTTTCGTCCATGGATCTTGCGCCTCCCAATTCTGTGGGTCGTCATAGCTAGCCTGGACTGTGCTTGTGCCCCCAACAATAATCGCCATGCGATTATTGGTCGACGTGCAGGTCATCTCAGTTCGTCCAGGAGTTGAAATTATGCCTGTGGCATGCCAAGTGAAGGAGGGAAGGGACAGAACATAAAAGGTCGAACCACTTGCGAAATGACCAAATAGGAAGCTGAGCATAAAAAGCGTCAGCCAATTTGTCTCTAGTTAAGCCCTCAAAGGGAGCCAAACGTACATATCGTAAGTCGGGAGTTGGGTGTCATGCGCTCCAAAGGCACAATAGGAACGGTTCCAGAGCAGTTCCGGTATATCCCCAGTGGCTCTTTGGTAATGCCAAAGCCGCGTAGAGGGGTCGTATATCGTGATATTGTCGGACCATTGCTTCGTCGCCCCGCTGTCATCAATCTCAATACCTCCTGCAATTACAAATATTCCGGCAGTGCCAAAGAGCGGAGCATAGGTCATTGAACCAGCCTTGGCCAAAGACACAGTCCGATTTTTTGATATCTCCCCAAGCGTAGAAGCAAAATAGGAGCCGTCATTCGTCGAATTTTCCAGAGTCGCCGTGGCAAAGTCGAAGCTAATGAGCCCAGGGAGACTGTGAAGCGACGTGTTGACAGCTTTATTTGTTCCCCACTCGGATGTTCGTGCTCCAACGTAGAACGCCTGTCTGCCATCGCTCCCACTGGCTCCATTTATCGGGTTAGATATGTTACTGGGAAATTGGCCTTTTGTCCCCTTGGGGCCTAGAGCCTCAGACCATTGGCCGGAGCTATGGTCCGCATCGAATCTGAACTGCCAGAGAGATTCTTCTAGAGGCGCTGTGGACCCTGAGGACTTGACTGTGCCGCCGTCTCTGCTCATTTCACCGCCAAATGAGTAAACAGACTCGGTGGTTGGATCGTACCATAGACTAGCCAACCTCAATCGCGGCTGATTGCGAGATCGATCGACTGACACGGGTTGAACAGAATGATTTGTCCAGCTTTCTGAAAGATCTATGATCCAAGTCCTATTTTCTGTAGAAGAAGGTTGTTTCAGCATTACTTGTGGGCCAGCAATTTCGTTCCTACGGAGAAGGCCTACCCAGTGAAGGCTGTCTAGGGCTGTATGCAGCCAGGCCGCCGTCGATAAATAACTTGTCCCCTGCCAGGACGTCTGAGAGGAACATGGTCAGATGAAATTCTAGTGCGTGCTGCGAGTGACAGAGACAGACCTCCGTGTCCGGCCTTACAGACATAGTCATTCTGGCCATTAACCAGCCTCGGAATGAGCAGCGTAATCCACAAGTAAAACATGGTGTGCAGCAAATATGGGGTACAAACTCATGTAAGCGATGAGATTGCTCAATTGTCGACTTCATTCTCAGACCAACGGAGAGGAGTGGGCAACAAGGTGTATTTCATCTTTGTTTCCGAGTCCTGGTCCAAGGCAGGGAACAGGCCTACTGCCCACCATGCCGCACACACCTGTCATCACGCTCCACCCTCCCACATGGAATAAGATTGCCTGCTGCCCTCCTTGGCATAATCCCCAATCTCCGTGGGGGCTCAGGCCTCTTGTTCCCAATCTGACGAGGCTGGGTGGGGGGCGGCAAATCCTTCAGCGAGGCAAAATCTTGGCCGCGAGTTATTACATATCTGTAATAGGCCGCAGAAATCGATACAATGAGTTACCCGGTGCAAATCCTATTCTGCACCTTCTTACGGAGTGACAGCCCCGGTGGCGCGCCTCAGCTTTGCCGCTCGGACTTCAAGACGGCAGACGAGGCTTGGGGACTTGTTTCCGAGTTGATCTCTTTCACTGGCTCCCTCAGGGCAGGGACTTCGTGGCATAGCTTTGTTAGGAAAGCAGGGATCTCGCACAAATGGGTCACACCGCGTGGCCTACTGGCTGGTAAAAAGGCGAGGTATCTTGGTGCCGCACATTCCTAAGGGCAGCCAGCTCAGAGACCCTCGGGGAGCTATAATTCATGGAGTCGAGAATGAGGTACTCTGTACCCTTTTTTAATAAGAACTAGAAGCCTTGAAAATTCTGCTGTGGGGAAACTGGAGCATTGCGATCGGGCCCTTCTGAGAACGGACCATTTGAGGTGCTGTTGCTGACCACAAGCTCCCTCTAAACAGGAGCCAAATCCCTTGTTGAACGTGTCGCAAAACCAGCGGTTCCCTTTCCAATCTTGCCCCAGGAACCTCCCATTGCATTCTATCATGCCAGGACCATTACCTCTCATCGTGCTCATCGCATATTCCACTCCCATTTTCTCCGATCGTAGTCGTGAGGATTGACTCCACATCCTTCTACAGATCCAGTCCATTGCTCCAGCCTCTCGGGCAATGAAAATCTAGTCTCGTCAACGTGGGCCCAAGCAACAATCATGTCCAAGTACGAGTTAATCTCTTCTACACTCGGCTCGCAAAGCCGCTTCGGCAAGGTTCTATCAAGGCAGGGGTGGTATATAGTCTGCGAATGACTGAAGTCGATAATTCTCCTCCAAGATAGTTTCCAGGGTGGATATCTCGCGTGAGAATGCCCAGAGAATGCAGGGCTTCTATGTTCTCATATAAATGGGTTATCTGGGAATATTCGAAATCCGGTGTTTCCGCGTCCACAAAGTCTTTGAGGATAGCCCGTAGCCGCTCGTGGCGATGCCATTCCCTCCGGTTCCACAAGGCCTGACCGTCCAACTCGTCCGCCATCTCGGGATCTGTGTAATATGTGCAGCAGGCTTCGATCACATGCCTTTCCTGCTACGGCGTGAACAGGATGTACCCATGTGCGCGAACGGCAATTTCTTCCTGTCTTTCTTGGTTGAGACGTCCATATGCCCGGAATTCGTTGTGAAAAGGGTCTAGGTGGTTAATGAAGTCTTGTGCTGTAAGTGGTGGCGTCCCTCTTCATCATGTCCAGGTGCTATGATCCAGGAGCCAGATGTCTTCTTGAAACCAGCCCAATACTGAAACGGACACTGGCAGTTAATAAGCAAATTGGGGTCAGTTGGTCATCACAAGGCTTGTGGTGCTGGAAGCTAGGAGTGCGGTGCATTCGTTGACTCACTACCTAGGTAGGTATTTTCAGGGCATTTGCCGTCTGCCCTCACTTTCCATACCGTGGAATCCATATCATCCTCACTCCCAATGTCACGTATGAATTCCAAGTCGGAATTTGCAGTGCCCCGGAAGGGATCGAGTTAGCCTATAGCGACATTCTAGGAGCAACTGTACGGGGTTACAAAAAGCAATTCACTCCCAGACACAGGCCGAGGGTAATTGAGGAAGAATTCGATCTTCATTCTTTCAGGGAAGTATGTTAGACATCAAAGCCGTTTTCCGCTCTTAGTACAAGTACAACAAGACTTTCTAGAAAGGAACGCATGCACTCAATGTCAATTCTCGTCGACCGGACTCTATAGAACGTAACTGCTCGATCGTGCACCGAGCATAGAATTTGCTGAGAATCTAAGGTACCCTCGATGTCCTCCGCAGTTCATTGAAAACAGCTTCGGTAATTCTGAGCAGTCGGGCTCAGGTCTCAAGGCGAAATGCAGAACAGCCAAATGCGACATTGGCTAAAAGAAGAATGAGTTGGAGGGATGCCAAGAGCGCCGGCATCGAACACAGCCTAGACTGGACCGTCTACAAGAACGCAGTCGGTAAGGTCTATCCAGAGCGTATCTAGGAGGAATAAAAGCTTGCTTATATTGTGGGTGACAGCCAGCTGAGTGAAAAATGGAAGGCAGCATATCTGAGTATGATCGAAAAAGAAGCACGAGCCGTTCCTGCGCCTCCCTCATGGAAGGCTGTACGGACTCCCGATACACCTGACAAATTGGCCAATCGGGACGGCTTGTTGCGAACGGTTACTACGGTATGGAAGATGAGAGGACTATTCCACTACAAAGTTGGCCAATTACTCTCGCTTTGCAGCAACCAGAGTTTTCTTCATCACCACCCAGGAATAGGCCGTTGTGTTTCGTACAAGACGAGTCGACGTCAACAAGTTGACTAGTATTCCTCAGGAGAGGAAGAATAAGCTTCACGCGGCTTTCGAGTACAAGTCCATTCCCTCGAATGCCAGTGGTAAGAGCTCCTTCAATTTCAACTTGGCGATCTGGGCTCTGGCATGCCTGGGAATGAACGACAACCATCGCGAAATGGAAGGCCGGAATAAGTCGTCACTGAATGGAATGGCGCGCCTCACCCACTGAATCGAAGATGAGGCCAGTGGCTACCCTAGGGTAGTACACGAATGTGCTTTCGAGACGAGTCATCATGGAGGAAAATTGTTCCAATATGAAGAACGACTTTTTGAAGCTCACAAAAGCTGACGGATGTAGCTGGACCGAAGACCTTTACCGCACAGGTTGCAGTTCGTCCGCCTAGGCCGGGTTAGGATGCTAAATATTGGTGCATCAAAACTCCAGATGCCATTTTGAAGCACCTAGGTAGACGTCCAATATGACTCTTTCGTCTACCTAGTAAAGACAATAAAATACAAAGCAGTTTGAGTGCCCTCAAGAAGGCCTTGCACGATCCGCTGGAGTAAGAAATGACGAGCCATCGTGTCTAGTACAATTTTGTTAGCTTGATTGTTGCTGTGGAAGCACAGCATACACTAATTACTAGCCTTACGTGGTCCATTCACCTAGACTTTAGTAAATAGGGGCGGACTGCATTGATTAAATCTTGGGAAAGTAGCGCTGGATCACATACACGATTTCCCCAACACCCCTCACAAATTCGAAACGCTTTACAGGATCAAACCAAAGCCCATATACCATGTGGCTTGTCTGCATCTTATCGATGATTAATCTATAAGTATGCCTAAAGAGGCTATTATTTGAGAGGTAGTCCTCTAGGAGGTTGTCCTATAGGATGTTATCCTATAGGAGGTTAGGAGGTTATCCTATGGGAGGCCATCCTATGGGAGGCTATCCTATGGGAGGTCATCCTATGGGGGGTTAGGAGGTTGTCCTATGGGAGGTTGTCCTACGGGTGGTTGTCCCTAAGGGAATGAAATGTCCCGCAGGAGGTCAACTGGTTGTCTCATGGGAGTTGAGGGATGTTGCCCGTTGCCGCGTAGCGGACACCCGAGCGGAGCTCAACCTGACAATGCCGATAACAGCAGCTCTCCAATACACCTGGACACTTGCGACGGACAGGCCAGGAATTATAGCCCAAAAATATAGAGCACATGCCTTAACCCCCTTCGCGCCCTTCACTATTGTGGGTTTGAGAAAGCGTGCCGGGACGCTGGTTAGCAAAAATGGCATATTCACTTGGAATGTTTGCAGTGTTGCTTCCTATCGTAGTCTCTCAAACATGGGCCATCATCGTTTTGCAGAACTGTCATGCTACCTTCCCATCGGGGCACGTAGGAGCTGGTTTAGCGGGGACGTGTTTCTCGTATTGGCCATCCGCCCATCCCCATTCGCTGTCTCGTATTCCACAGGCAGTTCCCCACAGCACCAACGCACATTGACGTCGGCTGAATATCCAAAACGAGGATCCGGAAACAGTTGTGTGGATGGCTCGCTAAGTCAACATCGGAAGAGCTGCGACATGACAGCTGAAAGTCGCCCCACTCGCACCCAAGCCCTGAGGACATATATTTAGGTTCAACGTCTGGTAGTTCAACGGCTTTAGACCGATGGACAAAACTTGCTATAAATAACACTGGGACCGTTTCGATGTCAGATAAGCTCCTGGAGCTGCCAGATAAGCTTCTCTTGACGTCTGTCGTATGGTTCGCCTCGAGTGAGTTTCGATCTAGAACTATTAGGCCTGCTGCACTGACTCGCCCTCCCGATGTTCTACCATCTTAGCACTAGGCCATCCTTTCTTCGGAGGAATATACGGGATCTGTTCGATTTGGGGTCGATGGCGCGGGGACAAAGAAAGCCAACAGGATTCTTCTCGATCTCCGTGGTGACACCCACGGGATTTGTCGCCGCCATTTCCATGACTCAACGCCTTCTACAACTCGCGGTCCAGACTCACGTTTTTTTTGTGGCTTGCTCGAAGAGCTGGTAGGTATCTATAAAACATCTGTGGATTAAGTCCATGGGGGCCAGGCAAGACATCAGGAATAGAGACGCTCCTAGATTGAATCTTGGATCGTAGCTTTACGACTCGGCGCTTTCCATGTTAGCACTCACTCCGCCGAAGAATTGCCATCGGTGTGAATTTTGGCCGCTGACATGTGCCCAATTTTACCCGCGAGCTCTCGAGCCCTTGTCCCTACCGGCAGCAGCAGGATCAAACGTTTGCGAAGCTGACGACTCAGGTAGCGAATACGTGGAGGACTTCGCACCCGTCATGAGTTACGTGGCCTCAGGATGTTCACAACATGCCCGTTCTACGTGTAACGCGGTCCACGTACTGGGCATACTGGACACCAGGCCACCATTCGACACTTGATATTATGATTCACATTCGTGCATATATGAACGGAGACGAAGCCCCACCAGGAGTAGGAATCTTTGCTTACTGATACCGGTCGGGATACACGGAGTCAAGGAAGGCATGCTCGGGGACGGCGGGACGCGGGACGCGGGAAGGGACACGGAAGATACGGTAATTTGTGAACATTGAATCCTTGGTTTGTCCGATCAGTACTGAGATAGGCAGCTGAAATTCGAAACGCGTCACTTAGATACAACCCGTCAGGATCCCACGCCACGCACGCGAATGCGATTAAGATAATTCATGTGTATACGTATACGGATAGATAGGGGTTAAGAAGGAGGTCCACCTGGCGGTCCTGGCATTGATCCCAAAATATGTTACAGATTTATATGTACTGTGATATGGAGCAGGTGGTTCGGCGGGAAATTATTTCGAGGATGTGATCCCGGGAAAGTTTATTTTGCTTGAGGGGTATGCTTGCCAGAGGCGTATCTACCGATCTTGAGGATCCCTGCGGAGTTCTACACCAAGATGTATCATCCTGGGAGATATCGCTGAGTGCTATCGAGCACGAAGTTGATCATGTGCCGGATGAACGGCGATGATCTTGCAGGCCTTGCATATCTATTATGTAGTAGAACTCGAAAGTCCGGTAGATCGAATCTGCCACCCACGAGGCTCCAACCTCGACAAGGCCATGACGACAATCACTGGCAAAAAGATGCCGAGCAGCAGCCCGGTGGCGGGAATTATGTGCCCACAGAATCAAGAAGTTTTGAAACAAACGCGGACAGCCCGAGGGTCGAGCCAGAAGCCAGAAGCTGAGAACGAACAAAATGCGCCCCACCAGAGAAGATGATCGTCACATTCCGCTCGCACGCCTGCATGAACTGCGCTGCGTGGGGAGCCACGTGAAATAGGGCGAGAACAGAGCATTGGGAATGAAAAAAAGTTTCGCCATCGTGGACCCAGCAAAGCGGGACCTGGCGGAGCCCATTGTTGCCCACGGTCTGTAGCCGGCCAGGCCCTCCCAGGGCTGGGGCTGGAGTGGGCTGCAGGGGTGCCGCCTGGGCCAGCAGCATCCATCCGCAGGGCCACAGGCTTCGGGGAAATCTCGTCACAGCTGGAGCTGGAGCTGGGCTGGCCAGGCCGGGTGTGGTTCCAGCGTAACATTTCGATTGTCTCCCCCTGGGACCCGGAATCACCAGATTCGGGCAACGGGTTTAAAATTTGCCCACCACCATTATTATTAAGTCCAGACTGGTATTGTGTGCTCCTGGACTGTGCATTCTGAAATCAAAGAAAACCAAGTGGGTTCCCTCACTCTTAGCCCGCCCCTCTCATAGCACCTCAGCACCCAATGACGGCACCGGCTCTCGCTATTTGGGGAATGGCCCTAGTGTCTCGAGTAGAACGGTCAGAGTGCAGGGCAGGGCCAGACACAAGACTTCTGCCTAAAGATAGAAAACAAGGCTGGGGTCTGTCTCTCTCTCTCTTTTTTCTTTTCTTTTGGGAGGTATCCACTTGGGCAGGCAGGCTCCACATCTGCTCCCTGACGGGCACGCAAGCTGAATGTGCAACCAGTGGGAAAAAGAAAAGAAAAATTCAGATTCTCGGAAGGTATTGACGAGAGGTGGTCCGAAAGAAAAAGTACCAACATCTGGAACCAAATATCGGGGACATAGCACGACAGCCCGGTGTAGCGCCAGACGCACAGTTGACAGGACGGCGGGAAGGATGAGTATCCCCGCTCGGCTCGGCAAGACCACACCACACACCACTGTTCATCAAACCGAACTGGCTGCTCCCCTAGAGCCCGAACCACCTGGGTGTTCATGCCCCATCCCGTGCCGTGTCTTCGAGCCAGCCAGGCAGGCAAGCGAGCGCATAGTCGTCGGGCGGGCTGGGGGTGGGGGGTGGTTACCGCAATTTAGCCAGACGTACACAGTAGCTCCATCCATGAGCGATTATGAGTGATGGGGGTTGGCAGACGGAGATGTGAGGGGCGGCCCAAGGGTCTCGTCTATCTTTAACGAACGAGTACGTCATATGGCATGTGCAAAAAGTGTCGAAACTTGGCAAAATGCGAGGCGAGCGACGGCCGTTTTCTTCTATTTGCCCTTTCTGAGATGGGGTTGAGAAACCCAGCCTGTCAGACGGGTGGATATTGTAATGAATTTCCCTCCCACGTCTAACCCTCCCGGGGGGCCGGTCTGGCCTCCCACTGCACCGCGGTTTTGACATAAGATGGGCCGCAGTGCCCGCCCACCTTCTCTTGATGATCGTCCCCCCGGCCATTCCTGGCGGTCGACACTTTCCTTTTCTTACAAGTCATATCTTGAACTGCTGTCCCATCTTGAAGACATTCCTTCTTGAAGGGTATTCGACGACATCTCCTCCAACGCCTCATACAAATTTCCATGAACTTCTAGTCTCCCAAGACATAAGGCTTGTCAAGAGCTAGCTCCCAAACGAAGACGGACCACATAGCGCCCCCCAAAGGTCATCCACTAGTCAAGGTGAGATCTCGCCTCACGCGGAACAAGCCCCAGACAGACCCCACGCCACTAACACGGCATCAGGATCGACCGTTTCCCAACGAAGCTACCTGCCCCCATACCCAAGAACTAAGAGAGACGCTTCCGGGTTCCGGAAGACTGGTGTGCAATCATGATAGCCACGCCGGCGACAGCACTGCTTGTCCCGTGAGTATCACTTTTCACCTGCTACGGGTGCCCGCCTTTCATGTTTTGGAGTTTTCTAGAATGCCACAGTTCAGCATCCGTAGCACGACTAACGTCACCACTATTTTTTTTAGAAAAAGTGACTGGCGCTGTGGGTGTGGTCATCTGAACCCGGATTCAGAGACTGTTTGTGGAGGATGTGGGAGGAAGTAACCCGCCTCGAGGGCAGCGATGTTTTGAGACCTCAGTGATACCACATTTTCGTTCGCAACGTTCATTTTTCTCTTTTTCCTTTTTTTTTCTTGGGTGCGCGACGAACGAGCAGGATAACAAACCCTTGGAAGGGGGAGACCAGACTCATTTTTCCTCTCTTGCAGATTGTGGGGAGCTGCAACGGTCGTTATCAGACATGCCGAGGTTCCCAAGAGAGGTCGCCGGGCGACGGGAGGCTCCGCTGATGGTCGACAGTCAAATCTCGATAACAGCAACATAAGAGACAAAAATAAATCTTCTGATGAGGACCCAGTTTTCATTGTGTTCTGCATACAGTTACCTGTGCCCACGGGCCATCTCACGTCCTCATGGCCTGCTCGCTGAGCTTGACCTTCATCATGGACCGGTCCACCGGCTTCGCCGTCACCTGGATACTCTGTGCCAAGGGGGGTTAGCGACCGGCACACCAGGCCCGAAGGCCACGTTACTGCAAGATTGGAATATCTCACATACATTGAAAAGCTCCGACCTCGTCCGGTAGTACCCCTTCTCGTCCAGGATGGGTTTGCCGTCACTATCCGAGTCCAGCTCGCCGATACCGACTTTTTGGAAGTCATACCGCCTCGCAGCGCATGCCAAGATCACCTTGGCCTCGATATTCGCCAGTTCTAGACCGATGCAGGCCCGTGGGCCCCTCTCGAAAGGCCTCCATGCGCTCGCCGGCAGACCTGACGCGTCACCAAGCCAACGCTCGGGGACGAAATCGTTGGCTGTCTCTCCGTACACCTTCGGGTCCCGTTGGATAACGTTGCTGCAGAGGTACAAGATGCATCCATCGGGGCAGACCTGCTTGCCGTCGGGCAGAGTAAGCTGGAAATTCGTACCAGGCTGGCTCATCCGGACCGTCGCAGCCGGGGGGTGAACGCGCAGGATCTCCTTGATTACAGCAGAAGTGTAGGCCATCTGGCTCAGGATCTCGGCGCCGCCAGGGGCAAGCAACTTCTCTCGGACGACATCAGGGTCGGCGTCGGCCCCGAAGAGCTCGTCGAGCTCGGAGCGGAGCGCCCTTTGCTGCTGTGGCGACTTTGAAAGCTCATAGAAGGCCCACTGAAGCAGGATGCTTGTTGTATCGTGACCGGCAAAGAGGAATACGCGTAGGTTGTCGCTCGTCTGCTGCAAGAGCTCAGGGGTGAGCTTCTCCGTTCCTTGTAGACTCAAAGCCAGGACGCTGCGGGACTTGGTGCCACCAGCATTGAGCTGATCGTACTCCTTACGGACCATGGCCTTCAGAAGCCGGTCGAGCTTTCTGGCGTGTTGCCGGCGGACGCGCTCTCTCCAGAAGTTGGTACCGGGGATGCTGGGGCCTCGACGGCTAGTGTATTGCTCCATGATCGCCCTGAACGAGAGCAGTATGTCACTCTGCTGCCCTGGTACCTGGGCCTTGAAGTCCTGGCCCATGGTCACTGCTCCGATGATATCGAAGGTAAGAGTGACGCAGAGCTCGTCGAGACAGAACTCGTCGCCGGTCCGGGAGAAGCGGTCGAGGTGGTCCAGGAAGAACCTGGTCTTGTCCAGGACTATGGGAAGGACGGTGAGGAGGTGCTGAGGCGCGAAGCCAGGGTTGAGCTGCCGCCTTTGAGCCTTCCAGTGGTCGCCCTCGGAGGTGAGGATGGAGTTCTTTCCGGTCAGGTGCCATATATCACCGAGGGTTGGTGACTTGGGAGTGCTCGAAGCCCATCTTGTGGAGGGCTTGGTGATCTGGTCAGCAACGTCGTGGTCGCAGATGATGAGCATGGGGTAGTTGATAGGGCGGAGGTCGACGAAAAGAACTGGCGGGCTGCCCAGCTTGGGCAGGTAGTCTCGTATCACGTCGTCGAGGTGGCGCCTGCGGTCTGGTGCATTCTTGAAAAGCTGGCCCATGAACCCCAAGTGGCCCCAGACGAAGGAAGTCTTGGGCTGAGGCAAGTCGGCATACTGCTGGAATCGCTGGTACTGCCATTTCCTGACGATGCTGATGCCGTAGATGACGATGAGGGCGAGTGCTGTCCAGAGGACAGGCCCGTACTTGTCTAACATGTTGCGTTGGAGGGATGAACAGGGATTAACATGTGCATTGGCGGGTTTTGGACATTACTACAGTCGAGGATGATGGTCTTGGTAGGGTGATGGGCCGGCGAGGAAAGGTCTCCAGCCAGAGCCACTGAGTACTGGAGCTGAGCTGAGCGGTGAGCGGTGAGTGATGGGTGGTGATTAAGGATGAGGTCAGAGCTTTCGAAGGTCGAAGGTCGAAGGTCGAAGGTCAAGGGTCGAAGCCCGGATGTGCTGGGACCGAGGCTGAGACAGAGCCGGGCTGGTTCCTTTTGGGTAGCCATGAAGCGAGAAAGCTACATCCCTGCCAGACGGCTACATTGCTCTTTCCTCCTCTGAACCCAGATCGTTGCACTGAGATTCTGCAGGCTCCTGCTTCACAAATATACCCTGAAAACCGGCCATGGACGTGATTCCTCTGGCAGTGGCAGTGGCCTCCGCTGAGAGCAGCCCAGCAGCTAGCTGTCTATGACGCGCTCGTGGGCACTCCAGCTTGGTGTCGTGGCCAAGCAGGGGCGCCCCCACCACTCCACAGCTCCGCGAATTGACGAGTGGGCATTTGGTTAGCACCTGCAGCCACTGCCAGCCAGACGAGATTCCCGGCTCACGCTGATGAGATGAGATGCTTATATTGACATTGTTTCTGGCCGACGCCAACATAGTAAGATGAATACTGACCGTGCCAATTAAAACGCCTGCCTGTATTACTTGACACCCAATCCATGGACTGACTGTCTCCCCAGGTATAATAAATACAGTGCCCCCAACATCACAGGGAGCCCGTCTTGTACATCAGGTACAGCAGTGCGAGCCATGCGAGTATCAGCCAGATGCTGACACCGTATATCGTCGGCGCTGCGCTGGTTTCCCTCCTCAGAAGCACCGTCCTCTTCTCCTCGCCCACATCTTCCGACCTCTTCAGCTCCGGCTGCCAGTCCAGCGGCGCTCCCTCCGACCCCGGAACCCCACTGTCGCTTTGGGGCTCTTGTGTGAGTGTCGACTCGAACACTGTGACCACTGAGACTCCTCCCTCGGCGCTCTCGATCTCGTCCATATCGTGGTTGACTTGGTCGCCCTTCAAATCCACATGGGCCGCGGCGTCTTGTGACTTCTGCCAAAGCACGGGGCCGTCCGAGTTAAGGTTTTGCGGGCGTGATATGTCAGGGTCGGGGTGTGAGCTGCCGGTGGCCAGTGCAGGCCCCAGGAGCAGGCTGGCTGCTACTGCTACTGCAGTGACGAGTGTTGTGCTTGATGCTGTCATCCTTCTCTCTTGGGCTTCAAGCACCTGGCTTTGTCGTTCTTTGGGTGCAGTATGAGATGACGTTAAAGTGATTTGTGCTGTTTGATGTCAAGAGGCATCTGTAGATGTTGATATTCGGTAACGGCGATGAGTGAGCGAGCTGCAGACATGTGCTCGTGGGGGTCAGATCAAGCGTTTGGCGCCAGCCACACCTGCGACACTTTGGAGCCCCTGAACCCCTGTTCCAAAACCCCAAGACTCCAGAGAGATCAAAGCCCC
>JUJX01000047.1:47187-126993 GCA_000800745.1 Diaporthe longicolla
CCCCCAACATCTACCTGGATGAACCCTAACCCGTCATTGGCAACGAATCCAGTGCGGTCGGTTGCAGCACGACTTATTACAACATGCCACCAGTGATAAGAATGGCCATCTGACTTGCAAGAGACACCGCCTGGGTACATATGTAGTTAACTGATCTGGGCGTTGGCATTCACAGTAAGCCACTGACTCTCTGGAAGCTGACAATGTGCCATGTTGTAGGTCACTTAGCTGTGACTCGGTACACATTCAACAATACTTAAATCCACTCCCCAGAAAACTCTCAGTGTCAACTGTTATTAATTCTTTTCTCTGCATGCTGTACTACGATACGCTCGGTCCTGTATTTTTCACTTTGGTCACCACATCCAGCGATAACAGCACTGACTAGACACCTCCAACTTGTCGCTTCTTGCTCAGAGAACATTCGCGCCACTCGTCGATCCCAAGTCTGCAAGCCCAGATCTAAGCCAGACACCTCCAAATTAGCAAGAGCAGCCATATTTGAATAATCACATTGCTTCTGGTCAAGTGTGGTGTGTTCTTGTTGTGGCACCACATATCACTGCGTGTATGCATTCCGTACGCAAAATGACTCTTCAAGCCGCTGATAGGAATGGCAAATTTACAAACTCTAAGACGACTAATATTTGGAGTAAAACGCATGGATACACATTTGCCAGTCCCATGGCTACTTCAAGTTTGAATACTCCTCGCTCACCCCGGGATGATAACACGCGCGAGTGTACGCATGCTCTCCGCTCTCTGGGTGCTGAGGCTGAAGCGGGTCATGATACAGCACATCAAAGTTCCACGGCTCTTCACGGTAAAAATACGCCCTCACCGCCCCGGGCCGCTGGCTCGCATCCCAAATCTTGGTCTGTCCGGGTACCAGAGGTATATGGTAGAGAACCAAACCCTCGCGCAAACTTACATTTCTGAGTGGGAGACTGGAGGCATCGACATACCGCGTTGTCTTTGGATAATCAGACATTCGCTTCCCAAGCGAATTTTTCACCTGCCAGTATGCCTCGGACTCGAGTATCCAAGTCTGTCCGCTGTTATTCTTGAAATCTGATATCACTCCATTGAATGAGTACTATGAAGTAGTTAGCGGATAGGTAGCCGATATATCATTACAAGGAAATTGTCAACATACATATGCAGGCTGCTGTTCCCCAGCATCTTGTCCTGTTTTGGACTCTGATATATCAATGTCCAAAGCAGTCCACTTGGTTTTGCGGCCACGAACAACTTGCTTTTGTCTGGTAATCTTCGACATATTGGATCGGCTTTGCTTAATACAATTTAGCACATCTGTTGGCAGGAGGGACCAACAGAAAAACTATTGTCCTCGTCAGCTCGCGATAGCAGTCCTTATGAAGGGAGTCCTAGTAGCCACAATAGGCTTGTCTTTTCAGAATTGATGGAAAAGCTTCCATTGTGATGTAGCAAGGCAAGGTTGGCTTTGTTCCTTTGATCATAGTTTAGCAACAAAGACAGCCAAGCAGGCAAGAAAAGAATTTCAAAGCAGGGGTTTGTTTTTTTCTCACAGAACAAAGCCATCTTTTAAACCTCGCCCAAGTACTGGGCAATCGAGGACCACACTTACCACCAGTCTTGAAACGCGAAAACCAAGGGCTTTCCTCGTATTTGACGCGTGTCGGATATAGTACGGAGCGATTCTTGGTCTCATTGTCAAAATACTACCTTCACTTCGTCCATCAAGATGATCGAAGAAATTCCCTTGATCCACTGTAAAGCCTCAGCGGAAGGTTGAACGTCCCGTGCCCGGGAAATCACCCCTGGAAGAGGAGAGTAGATATAGAATATTTAGAGACTTTTATAAGCATACCAAGTCACCACATGTCTATATTCCCGGCATCTTCAGACTGTCTTCTTTGCCCGTTCTGTCTCCTTCGCTGCCTCAACAAACCATTTGCTACATTCCTCAAGCCCTTGGTAAACACCCACCTTCGGCTTGTAGCCGAGAACTCGCTTAGCCTTGTCGCACTTCAGTGTGCGGGTAATTGTGCTCAAGTGGACGGCTTCTCTAGTAATTGGAGCTTGCTTCTGGCCCAAGGAAAAGACCCAAGTAACCCACTCGCTCACTGTGGCAGCTAGCATGGCAACCCAGTAAGGGACAACCTTGATGTCCTCCGGTCTAACATGCATGCCAACAGAGGCAGCAACGGCTTGGTTGAACTCCCAAAATAAAACCGGCTCATCGTTGGTAATGATGAAAGCCTCACCGCCAACCCGTCTTTCAGGAGATGGGGCAGCCTCGCCATAGGCGTCTATCAGGGCGTGCGCGGCGAGTAGATGAGCATCCACTAGGTTGGATATGTATGTGACATCATAATAATTCTTTCCAGGCCCAATTTGCGCGTTCGCTTTGCCAGCTCGAGCCTGTGCGATAACCTTGCCCATAAAGCCAAAGTCACGCGCCGCAAATGCAGTCGCAGGACGAATGGACACCGTCAGCATAGATGAGTTTCCATCCTGCCGGTTTGCTGCGAGTATTTCATCTTCGGCCTCGACTTTGGTCAGAGTGTATACTCGCTTCTGGACCGGGTAACGAAGGACCGGCAGCGACTCGTCGGCATCAACCAATTCGCTGACATTATCGTGAATAGCCGAGGAAGTTGAAGTGTAGACAAAAGCCTTCACAGATCTTGTCTTTTGAGCCGCACGCAGGAGATTTCTCGTGCCGTCAACGTTCACGCTACGGAACCGAGCTGCGTTCAGAACTAGCGGGTCAGGAGACGCAACGTGGAAGACGGTCTGGGGCTTGGTCTTGGCGAGAACGGTCTCGACCTCTGCAGAAGACGTGATATCGCAGCTGTGGTAATGAACACTCGGGATTTGGTTCCTTGCAGTGTTCACATCAATGACATGAACTTGGCAGTAGGGGTTTTCTGCGAGGATGCCTTCGGCCAAGTGAGACCCGACGAATCCACAACCGCCGGTGATGATAACAGGACCGATGTCCGAAGAGGTGGGTTGGCCCGGCATGGTGATAATATGGAAAGGATATTGTGCTGAGCTGTCGAAGCTGGTGCTCTCGCACACGAACTAAAGATAGTCTAGTTCGTTGGTGGATGTCCTTCATGTTGGTCCACTAGCGTTGAGACGTCAATTTATCAATTGATTACGTGTATCATGTACTAGATCCTACTCGGATAACTTCCAGGGTGCGAATGTCACGTTTTACGTCTAACTGGATTCCCCCTTGAAACGGAAAATAATTAGAAAGGGCTCTTTCTTGTACGCGACATGTTGTGCATCTTTCACTACATGTCAGTACAGCGTCCGAGCGACTAGGTACCTAGATACGCACAAACTGGTCTACTTGTTGCAAGCATTCGCCACAAAGCATACTACAGCCCCATCACCATTGATCACCTCAGTAAACTCTGCTGCAGCTTCCCATTGAGCTCAATTGACATGGATCCACCTTGATGCAACCGTTGGCGGTTTTTCTGTCCCTGTTTTGGCTGCGTGGGGACAAGACTTTCAAGCCAATGGGCGGCGCAGTACATTGTCGGGAATCAGTAACGAAATTGTCGATTCCGTGAAACCCGTATACTGATAAAATATTTGGAAATGGATTGGTTCAGTCATTTGGGATAGCTTGAGACGAGGATGGCATTAACCTGCTGCTGTGCTCCTACCCTCATTGGGCTTTTTCCCTGCTTGAGTAGCTAATCGAGGTTGATCTTCTGGGAACCCTATCAGGCCATCTCTCTCCAACTTGAACGATACAAAGCTACCCAAAGTCAAATCCCTGAAAGACTTTGAGCTACTCTGACATCGCTATGATGACAGCCAGGGATTGATCAGTAAACAGGCCGCTGGACAGTGGGGTGCATGCCAACACTGATCACAAAACATGGCCCGCTGGAGCCCCCCCGGGAGAGTCTGTAGCCGTTGTAGCGCCTTAAATACAGCTACACGACTGGACCTTGATGCACTACATTATTTTGTCTCAGCACAGGCGTTCAACACTCGTAGTTGAAACTCAAAAAATATACGATTTATTTACCATCACGTTACTAAGATATCAATCCTGCATACAAGTCAAAATGGACAAGGCCAAGAACCTCCTCGCCAACATCCCCAAGTCCTTTCCCGAGGATCAACCCGTGTTCATGCTCAATCTCTTGCAATGGAATGAACAAGCGAAATACCCCGAGGGAAGCAAGCACACCCCCTGCAGTGGCCAGGAAGCGTGGGTTGTGAGATACGTCAACGAATTCAGAAGGATAGCCACCGATGCTGGGGGCTTCAAACTGGTGTACCTGGGCATGCCAGCCTCGAAGATCGTCGGAGAAGACAGTGAAAAATGGGATGCGGTCGTTTTGGTGAAGTACACAAACATTGAGACCTTCCGCAAGGCACTCGGCGGCGAAGACTACGCTGCAACTGCGCTGGAGCACCGCGATGCTGCGCTCAAGGATTGGAAGTTGATCGCCTCAACGAAAGTCATTATTCCGTGAATACGTGTTTCTGGGATGGATGTTAGGTATTACAACAGAGCTTGGCCGGGCAAGAAGCGTGGATCTAGTGAGGGGGTAAGTCCCATTTACGCGACGCATGTACTCGAAATTAATCCAGATCTTGAGGAACATGTCCAAGTCCCAAACCTGTGATATACTGAGCATGGCAGCTTCGTATTCTTGATAAAGTTCAGAGCATTCAAATACTGGACGGGACCATCTTCGAACGGCTCCTTGAAGGTTCTGGTTACGAAGGTGTCCCAGAATACGATGAAAAGATTTGAAACTACTCTGAGCTGTAAAAGAGCCAGAGGGACAAGAAAGAATCAAGTGGAAAGGCTCAATCCTTAGCTGTCGGAAGCAAGGTCCTCCGATAACGTCACAGTCAGTGGGCACCCTGGGGCAGTCAGGGCGGCGAATCAGGTTTGGGCCGAATACAGTACTAGGGGTCATGACATGTTTTGGCCTGGGACAGTTCAAGGCAAATCAACACAATATCATAATGAAATCCAAATACCATCAGTCGCACTTTTGTTGAAGTAGATATTGACTGACAGCCATTGAGCCTTTCACATATGGCTAGACCCTGACTCTTGCCTCAAAGCTTGCTCTCTCTTGCCTTGAACGACTCCTCACAGCCAAAGGCCAAAATGAAATGATTCCATCTCTGAGGGTACAACTCGACCATTCTGTCATACAAATCCTGGGAGCTCTTGGCCTTCGTCAGCTCTCTCTCAAATGCGTAGATATACTCCCTCGTCGACTGGATCAAGTACGGCCCATCAGCTTGAGTAGCTCGCTTGTGCCCAGCAATAACAATGTGCGGCGCCAAAGACTCAATTCGATCGATCGCGTTCAGCCACTCCTTGCGTTTTGCAGGGGTTTTGGCTTCCCCAAAGTGTTGGTGACAGTCGCCATAGATGATATCGCCTGAGACAATGAGACCGACCGAAGGCACGTGAAGGAAGGTAGAATACTCGTTGTCTGTGTGTCCAACGTCGATACCTTGGAGCTTCTCGCCATCAAGAAAGAACTCCCCAGATGGTGGAAGTGGCTTAGGAACCGGTTTGACCGAAGAGAGCTGGTCGGGGAAGAATCGTGGCCATACGAAATCATAAGAGGTCTCGTACAGCTGCTTGATACCGTCTGTGACGTTTGAAGTGGCAACAAACTGCACACCAGGGAAATACTTTTCGATTACAGGAACAGCGTGGAAGTGATCAGGGTGTGCGTGGGTAGTGTAGATGTACTCTAATTTCTTCCCCGGGATGGTTTTCGTGATCCATACCGAGATAGCCATACCGTGCTTTGGTGGGCTGAAGAGGAGGTCATAGGGACTACCTACCTAGTCCTAAGACCTCTTTCCTATAACACCGACTTTCAATATATTCAGAGAGGAGGATATCTTAACTTCTAAGTAGTCAAATAGCTTCTTAGTATACTTCTAATAATAATAGACTTAGAGAGAAAAGGTAGTTATAGAGGGGGGAAATAGACTTATAGAAGGACTTATAGAAGAAAAAAGGGTTATAGAGAAATCTTATACCTTCCCTTATATAAAGGGAGGAGGAGTACCTCCCTTCCCCTCCCTTCCTCTTCCTTCCCCTCCCTTCCTCTTCCTTCCCCTCCCTTCCTCTTCCTTCCTTCCTTCCTTCCTTCCTTCCTTCCTTAAGTTCAATAATACTAAGTCCTCTACCTTCCTCCTTTAAGTTAACTAAAATTTAAAGATTAGAATTAGTAATTAGAAATTAGAGATTAGAATTAGAGATTAGAAGTTAGAGATTAGAATTAGCTAATAATACCTAAAACTTAAAAATAGACCTAGTAGGAAGGAGAAGGAAGGGAATCTCTTTAGCTAGCTAGTAGCCTAAAGTAGAAGACCTACCCTTAAGAATTTAGGAGAGAGATTCTTAGAAGGAAAGACCCTCCTAGAGAAAGAGGAAGCCTCCTAGGTAAGTCTATCTTTAGCCTAGAGACTAATTCCTCTTAATAACCCTTTTTCCTCTTTAAAGCTTATTTAAATTCCTAAAGATTTTATTTAAGCCTAGTAATATATACTGTTTTAACTATTAGATTAAGATGAATATTATAGTAATAGTTTTAAAGGAAGAGAAGTAGTATAGTAGTTAGGAGATAGCTAGAAAGGTATAGGTATTTATAGTAACCCTCTCAAGTACCCGCCAGAGCACGGTATGGAGCCTCTCCCTGCTCAACGGTGGTTGGAGCATCAATGAGAGCTGCCGAGCTCGGCCCATGAACGAGAACACAACTAATCGGTGACCAGACAGACTTGTTTTCTTCGGCATAACCCGTCTTGGCAGGGATAGCCGGCGCAACGTAAACATCAACGTGAAGTTTTGAGCCCATGTTGTTTGGTAGATGTCAAGGGAGTATGTAACTAGCAACTAAAACGAAAACGGGGGAATGTTTTCTGTTGTTCTGAATTGGCCGCGAAGAATACGGAGCACAATAGTTCAATAACTTTTATAGAGCTTGACTGAGCAGTAAATGTTGTTTGGAGAGCTCGGGGAGATTAATAATCATGCCTTGAGCCCTCGCACGACATGATCTTTCGGGTTCGCATTGGCATAGCTCTTGCAACTGCCGACGGTCCTTTGACTAATCTAGCATGTCGCATGACCGAGAGTTAAGTTTGTCTGTCTCTCCCCAGTATCATGAACCCGCGTTCATGGCTACTTAATCACAACTCTATTTATGATTGTTGATGTATTCTGGCCGAACTGCCCGATACCTAACATCATAGCCCGGGGAGAACCCTTACCCGCCGAATCAACATCGCGAAACAGCCGGAGTTGATTACAATTCGAACGGCTTTTGAAAAACCACTAAAACCGGTGATTCGCACCCCAGACAACTTGACTTGCGGGAAATGCCTTTCCACTGTCAAGAGCCTGAATCACCAGCTGGGTCTTCATGATGAACACTGAATCTGTTTCGTTTCAGACCAAGGACAAAGTCACATTGCGTGGCTTATTCTACACTCCCTCTAATCCGCGGGCATCGAAGCTACCATGTGTAATCATATCCCATGGGTTCTCAGCCGTTATGGAGCAGGGCTTGACGGCTGTTGCAGGGTATTTCACTACCCATCTTCCTATCACCTGTCTTGTTTACGATAATCGTGGATTCGGAGGGAGTGACACAAGAGAAGACCAGCCTCGGCAAGAAGTCGACGGTATGGCTCAGAGCAGCGATATATCTGATGCAATTACGTACTGTCAGACTCGCCAGGAGGTGGATCCGGAGAAGATCGGACTCTGGGGGTCTTCCTTTAGTGGAGGCAACGTGCTTTGGGTAGCGGCTATCGACCGAAGGGCCAAGGCCGTCGTAGCACAAGCCCCTCTAATAGATGGATGGTCTGCTTTCGCCGGCTTATTGCGTGCAGATGAGATAGGGGATTGGGAGGCCGATTTTCAGAAAGGTCCGTATTCTAAAATGCCTCTGTATCCAGTTCAAACTAATCACTGTGGATATTCTAGATCGACTTGCTAGAGCAGCAGGTAAACCGCCAATGATGATCCCTGTTGTTGACCCCAATCCTTTGAACCGATCAGCCATGACAACAAAAGACAGTAACGTTGCAATGGGGGGCGCTGAAGGAATGTTCAAGAATTTCAGAAATGAAGTTACACTGCAGAGGTAAGCTCCATTGGTTGATAACAGCCAACTCCGAGTCTATGCTTGAATATTCAATAATTTTATGAATCAGCATGGCCAATCTGAGGGCGCATCAAGCGGCTGCTTACATCGAACACATATCGCCGACGCCATTGCTGTTATCCTTAGCCACAAATGATGTTGTGGTCTCCACAGCCACTGCATTGGCTGCATACAATCGCGCGCTTGAGCCCAAAGAGCTTCATCTTTTTGATGGTGGCCATTACGAGGCATACTTCGGGCAACCTCACTTTGAGGACTGTGTGAAGGTTCAGGCTGACTTCTTCAAGAGAAAGCTTTGCGGCCCTGTGTCTTGATCTTTCAGGCGCCCAGGCCTCTCCGGGCACACAACACCTAGGTATAATTTGCAGTCTGTCGCTTTGTCGTCACATAGGGTGTAGACAATCATTTGTTAGTTAACGTGAATCCGATTTTATTTATTCTAGATATTCTCACTCCTTCTCTAATAGTAGTTCTGAGTGAGATCACCCATCTCGGGTAGACCACCTCAACGGTAAGTGGCTATGGATGGTTACGCCCAGAATTTGCCTACCGCTCAGGCGCACTGGGACTCGCAGCAAGCCCCGACCCGCGTAAGTTGCAAAGGGAACCAAGCTTTATGTTTTTTCCACGTACATCACCACACTACCGTTATGTTAACACATCTTCAAAAGTTGTGGAATGTCATACTAGAGCTTCTACAGCTTATCCGTGTCCTTTTTCTTTGGGAAATCATCTTGACTTCCGATGTAAATTTGCCCCTAGGATGCTATCCTCTAGAAGTATAGTAATTAACTTCTAGGGTGTTGTTTAAAGGGAGTCTAAGAGTTTGGCAGGTAGGAGGCTGTCCTGTAGGAGGCTGTCCTGTAGGAGTTTCTCCCACAAGGCCCGGTCGGCACAAATGCCGTGGCCGCATACCTAGGTAGTCAACACTCAAGCAAAGCTCATTTAAATATACCGTCAGTGCAAGATTATTATACCCAGGTAACCGCAAGGCTTACGCACCCGCAAGACTTAGGCGGTTATTTGGAGAAGACCATAATGACTTTTGGAGGAGGAGAGGGATTTTGTTACGCCTAAGAAAGTCAGGTAGACATGAGTAGGTAGTCATAAAGTTGACACCTAACTTCGCCCAGCTCTCATAGAAGCACCAGTCTTCCGACAGCTCCGGAACGCTTAGCTGTGGCCCCCAATTCCTGGTGCAGTGGTGTTCTGTACAGGCTAGGATCATGTGATCCAACGAGCAGTCAGCCAGCCATCGCACTTCTATGAATAGCAGCATGCATGCTATCGGTATGCGGCTTCGGGCTGTACAGATGATTGTTACACAAATACCCCCGCTTGGCGCACGTTTGCCGAGTCGTTGCCACGTACGCGTTTACCACCATCTCGAACCAGTCTCGTATTCATTCTTCAACATGGATCAACTTTCAGGCAGTCCCATCCAGGAAGCCGCACGTGCGGGTTCGCGTCTCCCTTATGAGCCTATTGAAACCATGGGTGATTCACTTGTTTCGAAACTGATTGCCAGCACCATAAGCATTCCGAGCGAATTGTCCCTGGCCGCCGCGAACTTCAACTTGGACTTCACCCTCGTCAAGCTGGAGGCACCAATCGAGTTCGGCGGTGTACAAGACAGTCTGAGTCCATTTCGGCGAAAAGAAGCAGAAGGTGGTGGACTGCACAGAACAGCAAGGAAATTGGGCGCACTGTTCCATGGTATCATCTCGCCAGCGCCAGCTCTTCTCTCTGCCTATGGAACACGTGTTTCACAGATCGCGGAGAAGCAGAAACTCGAACCCAGCGAGCGAGCCAAATATGGAATATTTTCTTACATCTCCGGCACGGATGCATCAAGTATCTGGGCTGCTGCTACTTCGGGCGAGAATGCAATCGTGGTCCACCTGTTAGCATGCATGATTGCATCCATATTCGATGCACCTCAAGCTGTTGCGCTGTGGATGGAATTGATTGACCGTAGGAAGATGGAACTGGAGAACACCAAAGAGCCTGGCATCGACTACAGCAAGGCGATAGCCTCCGCCATGGCAGCGAAGCAGCAATTTTCGAGAGACGAACTCGCTACATGGGACAATGGCGCAAGGGCCTGGCTCCAATCAGCGAATGTCGTGATGAGAAGGCAACGCGAGACAGCTCTCGAATACACAGACACGGCCGCGACGATCGTCAATCCAATTAGCGACGTTTACCACAGTGTTATACGAGCTTGGGAGGATGCGACGATTTCTATGGACTCCCTTGTCCGGGGGGTGCCACAGAAGGTACGGAATGGAGCAGTCCTTTTTGCTATGAACTCTTGGCACCTCTATCCAGACCTTTGCGTTCTCAGCAGAGGCCCTGATGTTTTGTTCCGACACGATGACCTTATAATGAACTCCGGAATTCTAAGCATAGACTTGGAGCCAGCGACTGACACATCCGAGTCTCGAAGCGTATCGTGGTCGCTGCCTTTATCTTACATGAGATACTATGGAGATCCAGTGGTCATCAAGAGCCAAATTAGTGTGAACTCATCACGTGTCACCATGGAACAGTTCTCTATGTTTTACTTGGCTGTGCGGTATCAGCTTGGGCGGGTTCCAATGACTTGAACACGAGCAGCGAAGTCGTTGAAACTTTATCCCTGCTGATGGATGCCATGCTCCAGAGCAAAATCTTGGTAACTGAAGAACCGATAGAGGCGGATATCCAGCAGGTGAAAAAGTACTTGATAAGGATTCATGGGTGGAACAGTTGTTTGGAGCCGTTGAGCACTGGAAAAAGGCCAAAAAGAGTGAAAGGACTGTTCTGGAAAAGTTGGTCAACCACGGTCGTCGTTATGGGCAGTTTCTTTGTGACCTGTCTCAGCACCCAGCCCCTTTATTCGGGCTCAGCCACTTACCCTCACTCTTCAGCCTGTTGAATGGAACAGAGGCTCGTATTGCCTGTCTGCGGCAGTTTGCCAAAGACAAAGGATTGACGAACGAGAGTTTTGTCATTTCTTATGTCGAAGGGTCTTACAGAAACCCAGTATTCGCACCAGTCGCTCCTATTGGTCAAGACTTCGGTACAGGTCAAGAGGCGGAGTCGTCGGGCCGATGTCTTCGGCGTCATTCATCAGTTCCCCAGGATATATCGAAGTACGCCCGCTGGCTGGTTGTATACACCAGTATTGCTAAACGATGTGCTTGCAAAGGCAGATGCACGCCCCAAGAAATCGACCCACGCAATGACAAGAAGGCGCGATGGAAAGGTCTCATCAAGAGAGACAGCACCAGGCGTATCTCTGCCACAGTGCACAGTTGTCCTTGCACGCCCTCGGCGTTTAGTGCCAACCTTCCGTTACTCGAAAGGGGATGCTCCCTTGCTTGTCACCCATGGAGCCCCACTGCGCCTTGTACTTCTCACCTGCGGGCAGACTCGAGTCAGATGAGATCTAGGATCAGCCAAATCCAACAACAAGGCGAATACTGCCTGGCAGCTAATTGTATCAGAGACGAACTCAATCACGTTGGAAAGAAACGCGTAAATTTCGGAAATGGCGTGGATTTTGAAACTTCATTAACCGAGCTGTCGCATCTCTCGACTGGTATGTGAATCAATCACAATGTTTCTGCTCGTCTGATACTCTTGCTACGCGGAAATCATGCTATCAGAGTAAAAGCTGACATGGTGCAGGAGAACACCCTGAGCTAGAATTCTATGCAGGAGATACTGCCACTGCTATGATCTACAGGGTCTCCAAAATGCCCCAGTATCATCAGAACGACGGCGAGAATGTTGATTCAGGTCAACTAGATCCTGACTCAAAGACAGCAAGTCAGCCGGTCGGACAATACATGAGTACGAAGGCATTGCGAGAGGCTCTCCGTCCTACGGACTTCAACTCCCTCCGCCTTGCTGAATGGTTCACCATAAGCCTTCGGAAGAGCCACCGCTCTTACGTCAAAAGCCTTCGAGCCTGTGCCGCAGCCTCTAACCTGTATCGGATGCTGCCGAATACCACGGTATCTCCTACGGTAGTGTCTAGCACAACTATCCCAACGGCACGATGGTGCCCCGCGACGGAACCTCCGAGGGCTTCTCCATTAACCATGACTCTATCCCGACCGGAAGCGTTTGCTTAAATTGCAATGTTTGAAGCCGGGAAGATCCTGGAGCCGGACTATCTATCCGCGGTGTTCGCAATGACTTCGGGCGACTCCATCTACGTGGCCAGGCAGCTTCTAGAAGACCCATACGAATTTACTGCAGAAACTGAGATCCGCAGGATTCCAGGGAACCTGGGAAGGCCGGGGCTATCCTTTCTGGTGCCGCCACCCACGCCAAAATTTCGAACGCAGTCCCCAGACAGCTGGGGCATCATCAACCATACCATGTTCACGGGAGACATCACGGATAGCTTCTGGCAGACCTCGATGCATCTGACTCTGACGCAGTATCAACCCTAACTTCGAGAGCTGGGAGCCAACGCGAACGAGAACTACATTGATCAGTCATCATTCCTAAGGGAGAGCCTGGTACAAGTCCACGACGGAAAGAACTGGCTATGTGATCTAGATATTCTCGACACTCTGAGCAGTCAACTTTTGAGCCGCGTCACTTGCCATTGTACTGAAAAGGCGAAGTCGCTACCCAGTGTCATCGGAGTGCAAGAAATGGCGACGGTGGATAATTGGGAAGAGCTTTTGACTCGGCCAGTGAGCTCTGTGCCGTTGGTAGTCCGAGCTGCGGGCAACTTCTTTGGCAGGCTTGCAGCAGCAGGCTTGAGCTCGCGATTGGGGAGACATGTAGTGATACTCCCCAAGGATGTCTGCTGGCTGTGCACCACGAGACACGTTGATCGAATTATCCATGGTGGTGTTGAGGAAGGGGACATCGTGCTAGTTTTGTAGGAAGTTGTAAATGTGCTCAAAGAGCACTGGCCGAATCAGAATAGTCAAAGTGGAGCATGCAATCCTGTGCAGGGCAATACCTTTAGAATTAACATTTTTTGCGCGCCTAAGGTCCTGGGTTAAAATTCAGTCAGGCCCCTGGCACCACTAGCAATCTACCGAGGATGCGGAGCGCTCCGTGTAGACGGTGCCCTCCTTTAGGCTTGGCCATGTTTTGCTCGTGTCCCCCTCATGTTCCTTCTAGATCGTCTCCTCACTTCCGACATGGTCGTAGCACAGCAGTCTCAATGTTTCTACCCTGCCATGACTGTCTTGGGAACCGAGGTAGTTTCCCTTTCTGTACTGAGGTCGCCCTCGGAAGGCCCTCCACCAAGCTGGTACGTCGACATACTACCTAAGTATGAATTGGGGTATGCAAGTGCATGGAATGCTCCGCTGAAGAGGCGTTGCTTCTCGAAAGAACTCAAGTGCTGGAACATCGACCGTTGTATATAAAGGAGTAATACTTGAGGTTTTGAAGCCCTTGTCCCGGCTTCGAACTTTATCGGACGACAAGCAACCGCCAAATCCTGTCATTATGAAAGCTGCAGCAGTGTTTTATACTTCGATTGCGTCCTTTCTGGCACAAGTCTACTTGACGGATCTACCAGTGGCTTTTAATGACTCGCCAGCGATCTGGGCGTACGTCTCATACATGGACCAGTCCGTGGCTGTTCTTTCAGGATCGTTCAACCGGACGGTCTTCCAAGCACCACACGAGAGCGAAACAACAAACCTAGATCTGCAGGAGGCGTAAGTGGCCACAGTCTGTATTCAAATATAAATATTATTCTACTTTTCTAATTAATCCCACAGAAATGCAGTTCTGAACACCACCGACTTCATTGCATATGATGAAAAGTTCTTCGAGATCCTTGGACCGGACGCCACCGTCGAACATGTACAACAACTAGCACTCCAGTCACACGAATCGCCTTGCTTTAACAAGGATACAAAGGAGCTCTACTTTGTCGAATGGGGTCCTCCCGGTGGGGACAATGGCACCCATACATGGCAGTACTTACTGGACACCAGTAATAATACGTTGAGAAATATCACCACAAGCCCACCAACTACAAATGCTCATGGCTGTGTCTACTACGATGGGGCTTATCATGTTGTGACGGACGGCAGTTTCAATGAGACAGCAACTCTCGTGCGAGTCGATCCTGATTCCTTGGAGAAGACAGTGCTGCTCAACAATTACTACCAGCAACCTTTCATGGGATTTAACGACATTGAGATTGACCAAGATGGTAACTTCTGGCTGACTGACTCCAGGTCAGGGTGGGTAAGTGCAGGTGATCGTGGGCTTCGCTGGTTCGGCTAAGCCACTGACATTGGACACTTTCAGGGTCGTGATCTAACGGTATTTACACCACCGACAAACCCAACAGTCTACATGGTGAATGGTACGACGATGCGGCCTAGAGTAGTGCATATAACCACCGGTAACACCAAGGGCGTCGCCGTCTCGCCCCTCAGGGATGGGAAGCAAACTCTGTACCTCCCAGATACCGGTGCTTCGGAGCAGAAGCCGGTGTTCAGAAAGAATCCTTACGGTGATCGTGCGTTAGTTGCGGACGATATCGCAACAGGCGGTTACCTCACCAGCCCCCGTCTCTTGAACAATCCCATCTCGTACTTCTACGACGGCATCCGGGTCTCGAGGAATGGGTGGATCTTCGCCGGTGCCGGGGATGATGTCGATGTCATCGATCCTGATACGGGTCTGACTCTTGGCACTATTCGTGTTGGCGGCGCGAACGTGGCCGTCAACGTAGCTTTTGGGAAGCACGAGCTCTGGATAGTTGGGCAGGGAGGTGTCTGGCATGTTGGTGGTGTTGCTGAGCGCTTGGATAGACATTGGTAGCCGATAATCATCAATGTTCAACAAGAGTACAATCAATACGTACAACCGTCCTTGTTTGCAGGATCCACACATGTAGGGCTCACAGACCTAGTGAGCCAATATTACCTTTATTTTATGGGTGCTTCGATGTATGCAAAGCTAAACATTCTAGCATCACAAAAAGAATATGTTTCAGGGCTTTTTGATGCCAAAAGATATTCGTAGAAGTTACAATATGCTCATCTACGTAGCCCGCTCAATTTTCTAAGCAACAACCCTTGAATGTGTACACAACTGAAACACGGCACCCTCTAAACTGTATACCTGAAGAAGGTCGCATTGTCCCCGAGCTCCCTCTCTGCGTGCTTGTCAGCCTCGGAGTACTCGCTGAGCGGCTTGTGCACCCTGTCACGGCGTGCGTTCTCCCTGCGGAGGTAGATGGTCATGAAGATGCTTAGGCAGGTAGCCATGGCCTGGAAACCGAGCAGTGTGGCGTGGCCTGGGCGGTATGCCGGGCGGTCTTTGGCCAGGTAGATGTAGGCGGCGATGAGACCACCAAGGTTACCAAAGCCGACGTGCATAGCGATGCCGACGCCGCGCTTCAGCGAACCGCCGATGTTGTTGCCGTTCCATGCGACACCCTGCGGCACGTTGGGGTAGATGCCTGATGCGAGGAAGAAGCAGCCTGTATACTTTACACCGCTGCTGGTTGAGGCAAGAAGCATGATGAGACCGATCATACTGTAGAAAAGAGTTAGTAGTGAACTGCTGATTCATACTTTGGACGGCTGCTTACGCGATGATCATGAAGCCAATCATGAAGATTCCTCGTTGCTTCATCCTGTCGGCCAGGTAGCCGGCCCCGATGCAGAAGATGCAAGCCACGAAGTAAGGAGGCACAGTCAAGAGCTGTGCTGTCGTGTTCTTGAAACCCAGGTCGGCGACGATTGTTGGCAGGAACAGGGCATAAGAGTACAGCGGTGTGTAGACTCCGATAGTGATGAACATGTGTACCCAGATCTTCCAATCCTTGAGAGCGGCCCAGAAGTACTTCATGTCGAACTCATCCGCGAGAGAGGATCGGTCGCGCTTCAGGCGCGCGGTGACCTCCTTTTGCTCCGGCTCGGTCAGGAAGGGTGCAGTCGAGGGATAGTCATACATGAACTTGAAGGCCGAAATAGCTATACACCGAAGTTAGCAAAATGGCTGCTACTCAGGAGTTCCATCGTTGTTCGGCTCTGTGGCTGTAACAGTAGTATAGACTTACCAACGAAGAAGGTCAGGATACCCTCAAGAATGAAAATCCATTGCCATCCAGACAATCCCGCGACGCCTCGCATCTCCATGATACCACGCGCCAGCAGACCGCCAAAAGCACCTGCAGCTGTTGCAGCGGAGAAGAAGATGGCCATTCGGAGACCGCACTCGTGGCGGGGGTACCACATCGTGATGCTGGGGCGGAGTCAACATAAAAGTTTCAGTCTTCAAGTTGAGAGGGAACTTACTAGTAAGTAATTCCAGGAAATAGACCGCCTTCAGCAAGACCCAGCGCGGCTCTCGCAGCCATGAGTCCGGCGTAGTTGTGGACGATTCCCATGAGTGTGGTGCAGATGCCCCAAGCAATCATGATGATAGGAATCCAAATACTCGGGCGGAACCTCTTCATGGCCATATTGCTGGGAACCTCGGCTGCGACGTAGAAAGGGAAGAAGATACCGAGCGCATTGTTGTATTGTAGACTGGTCTTGGGCATGCCAAGATCCACCTCCAGAGTGTCGAGCCTGGCATTGCCAATGTTGGTTCTGTCGAGGAAGGAGAGCAGGTAGAGGAGGGCGAGAAAGGGGATGAGCCGGATGTCAATCTTGCGGATGAGCTTTTTTGTTGCGGACTCATCCCAACCCGCGGCCTCGACGGATTGTGAGTCTATGTCCTCGACAGTCTTTCCTACGGGCTTTTCTTCCATGCTCGTGCCGGAGCTGTCCACTTGGGCTTTGATGTCCGCCATGGACACAGATGTTTTAAAAATGATGGTCGGCAGTGTTGACTGAAGCCTAACTCGCAGCGAGAGGGGCGTTAAGACAAGCAGACATCCACTGTTCCCCTGCGTATAAGCTCAGCTAGTGGCGGGTGTCAGAGCCTTCAGGCGGATCTAAGCAATGACTGCGTGGGAATGGCTTTCACTTTATAGCTGCTGGGCCTTGATCTTACCCCCTCCGAAATATTATACCACTTTGGGCCCGCAGCCCGAAAGGCAATCTTGGAAGATGATGCGCAATAGTCTTGATTGGGCGTGCTAACACTGCAGAAGAGCCTTCATGGGTTGTGCCCCGGACCCCGAAGCAAAATGCCAATGCCTAGCCAAGACGAAGCCACCTGGGGTCTCACTTTTAGTCCACTTGACAAGGCTCAGGAACTAGGAGGTGGCCCTTCTGTCCGGGAGAACGACTTAGAATTCGTCACGAGTGTTGGCCAAGGCGCCAAAAAAGGTTTATTGTTGTTCCTTCTCCTCAGCTCGCGTTTTGTTGAGGATACTTGTTACTATCACGGCCGGTACGGTCGAGACTCCGTCAGCGCGGCCGCTGCCTATTGATAGGACCTGAGACCTATGGATCAAACGGGTAAGTGGTGTAACCTGCCGGAATTTTCCTGCCTGCACGCTCAGCTCTACTGCAGTTACCTGGCCCGTGTCGGTGGTTGCAGTGAGGCTATTCGTTCGTGTGTAGCTGGCTTGATAACAGAGAGTTGGACAGGATTCCATGCCCAGACGGACTATCCCTGGCGAATAGACCCAACAGCCAATATCAGCCGCCTCTCCAAAGCCACAGGCTTGGGCCAAGACTTGGCAATACAAGTGCTCACTCCCCGCACTCTTCCCAATTATCCTGGAGCAGGGCCAGAACAGTGGCGCACAATGTGCTACCTGGTTAATATCGTAGTACGACAGGCATGCTGACTGCAACCCCCTGCACCCGAGGCGGTGGTAGACTTAATACTGGTCACGTCGCATGCGAGATTGCTAGATTGCTCGTCTACTCAACCACTCGAGGTTGACACTGGACCCAGGCGGCCGGTCAAACCCCCATCTGGCGCGCAGAAAGGGGTTAGCGCCAGATAGGGCAGGGACATGGATCCGAGAGGTCGGACTCGCAGCGTGTCGTGTCGTGCACATTTCTTCTGTTCCGGCTCCTCCATTGCGTTAAGCCTGGACTGCCTACCGCGTGGCGTTTTCTGGGCACGGCGCGCCCAGCCGGTGGAATGGAGGAAATGACTAGGTTTCAGCAAAAGGGAAGCGAAATGAGACCCGGCGGCGGCACTAGAAGTGGAAGGGGGTCAGAAAGTCAAGGGAAAAAAACGAAAAGGAGGATTCCCGCCCCTTGTTGGCGCTCGGCGGTTAGACTTGGTCCCTCGTGTGGGGAGCCGGCAGTCTGGAAGGTTTCTGCCCGCCAAGTCCCCTCCCCCACAGACTTCCCCGGATCTTGGGGGCCACAAGCTCGTGGCAGTGCTCGCGAAAGCGGGCTGGTCTCAGACGTCAGTCAAGAGAACCTCCCACTTGGCGCCTGAACTCAGAATCGGTCCCGGACATACGGAATCTATGATAAGGTCGATGAAGCCCGTGACACATTTCGGTTTTGTTGGTTGGCTTATGCCTTGACTTTTATGTCCTTTCGAGACGGCGTCGTGATCAGACCCTGGTCGCTAGCTCGCTTCCTCGAACCAAACTTCATCACGATCTGTTGGTGAGGCCAAGTAACAAATGCGCTTCGTCTAGCAAGTCGCCAAGTAACGACTCCGACAAAGGTCGATTAACATAAACGCCCGCGTGACAGCGCCCATGCCGACTTTCCCGCCTGACCGGGTGTTCCAGAAAACCGGTGATGAGTGATCTTGAGGCTACGGCGGAGTGGAAAAAAGTCTTGTCACTCATGAGCCACACCATTCGATTGATTTTGTGGTAGAGATCTATTCGGGCAACCGCTAACCAATCAACTGCAAAGACTGGTGCATAATTCCCATTCTTCACCAACCTCAAGAGCCTCAGGCTTTGTTTCTAGAGTTGAACAAAAAGAAAACCCGGATTTCGAGGATGTAGCACCCCGAGGCGAAGTGTTGCACCTCGATCACTGCGAACCAGATGAGTCCCTCTATTTTTCAAAGCAATATCCGCCATCGCCATCCGCTGAGTGTCTTCAAATCGGCTTGAGTGATTTCTTGTTCGCCTCTTTCCACCTTGGCATGTAGCCTCTTCAGCCTTTTGGACATCGTTTTGGCCACGCGCAAAGACACCTCGTTTTGAAAGACATACAGCACCGCAAAAACGAAGAATGTCACAGACGCCAACCCACCAAAGCTGCTTCGGACAGCACTCAGAATGCGGGCAATGAGTGACTTGCTCTTCAAGAATGCATATTCCGTTTTGTTGGATGATTCGCTGTCATGCTGTGGTCGGTTCCAGAGTGCCTTCACTGCCGGTATTATCACAGCACTTTGGCAAGGCTGGTCAGTAATCGGCGGTCCTGCAAGTGAATAGGAAGAAGAGGAGGCAATTTTTGCTTACGCCAAACCCCCCAACAGCCACTTCCGCCAACGATGCCGCTCTGTCGCCCTTATTATATCCGATATCTCCCCCCTCAGCGCCATCATATCACCAAGAACATTAGCAGACTGTAATCTAAACTGCTCGACGAAGGCTACCCCATCCGCCTGAGATCGTCGCTGCTGGAGACTGATCAGCTCCTTCAGGCCATGCTCGACGCTCAAGCGAGCCGTCTTTATGTTTTTCGGGATCTCTTGCGGAGAGAACACTCGGACCGGCCTGGCGAAAGGTTGCCCGGGGAGCCCCGTATCAGTGACTTTCGTAGGTTGCCAGCTGTCAGGCAAGGCACCCGACATGCTGGGTCCTGAGGGTGGGTACCCCGGGAGGTTGGATGCAGCTGATCTCCCTGCCGCATCAGGTTGCTGTTCATATCGGATGACCGTCGTTGGCGATGATGTAGTGGCCATGCTTACTACTACTCCCGGAGAGTACGGTATGAGCCTGTGCCTGCTCAGACTGACGCCTCTCAATGCCTGTGACGTCTCACTGATCGTAGGAAACACACAAATGTTCTTGTGAGCAATCGCTTGAAACGACCGTTGATAGGAGTACTTTCAAGGACTGTCCATGTTGTCACTGCGTCTAGTCATTTGGATGCGTGGCGAAAGGCGGGGAGGCTCGGGGCGGACAGGCAAGCATTGGTCCCGAGCAGAACGCCAAGGGTGTTACGTCACAGTGCTTCAGAGGTAGGGACTCGGAGTACTGCATGTGCTCTCGTGTATCAAGAGTATGCACAAGTTAACGTGCTCTCGTGTATCAATCGCTGAACTCAATTGGGTAGAGCTATACCAAGTATCGTGAAGCATCTCCTCTTGCGTAATCGCTATTGGTTACCTGCTGCCATGACAGCGCCCATTTCATCCCTCGAGAGTCGAAACCATGCCAAATGCTGCGGCTTGCTGAGCTACCTCGCTCCAGTTGGCCACCAAGCAAACGCCCGTAACATTCAGCACACGAAATTCGTTGTCCAACCAATCTCTTGTTCTTGACAACTCGCGTGGTCGGAACGCAAGACCGAAAAATGGGCTTTCATCCTGGCCCATAGGTAGAACACTCTGAGGACAGGCCTGCGCGCCCCAGTCCTCAGGCGGCCATACGGAATAGGTCCCACAGGGCGAGCTGGCGGTCTCCAAAGCGACCATAAGAAGGCATAAAACCATCACACACGATATAAAGACCGTATAAATCTTGTACCATAGCATTGATACGCAAGGTATGATAGTTGTCGTATTCGCACCGCGGGTGAAGTAGTAGAGAAGTATCAAGGATGAGAATCCGAAGATGACGAGGTAGAAAATGACCATGGAGAAAGCTGAGACTGGCAAGATCCATGCAGCACGAGCCCATCTACCCTGACTCCAGAAAGGCCAAGGAGCGGCGTAGATGACGCAGAAAGCTGTCAAAGCCAACAGCGGGATGATCCAGACGATGCGTAGAATCCTGCTCGACCACTGGGACGTCGGAAAGAAACGAGAGGCATGATGCTCGGCTCTTGTTGGATTTTCCAGAAAACTATCTATTGATAGTCTCCCAGTCACCTGGATCTGCATGTTGGTATCCGTTACAGATGGCTTGTTTCCAGCGTAGATATCATGTCGTTCTGGCAACACTTGGCGATGGCCGACCGCGACCGACACCGGGTCCACCACATCGATAAAAGTGAAGTTCTCGGTGATCCAAAATGCGACAAAGAATCTGTAGAGGCCGAGACAGCCAATTGGCAGGAAAATGGTATCCAGGGCGAATCGATAAATGTAGTCCGAAGTCCTGGGCCCGCCGAAGAGGCTGTCCCCAATACTGTAGAAAGCCTGCGCTGCTTGAAGGCCGACAACAATCGTCTTGATCATTTCCCAAGATAACACCTCGGTCCTAGCATAGGCTGGCAGGCGTAAACAGGAGGACAAGCTTTGTTCGGCTGCCCTCTCAGAGCCGTCCCAGCCAGCGTCGGTCCAGAACATGGCGTTGGCAGCTGCTATGTCAGCCACATCCCAATCTCTTGCGCGTAGTCGCCGGTCGGTGATTGCGAAATATCTCCAGATTATAGATGTGGGGTTGTAATGACAGATTAAATCGTGCCATTTTGGGGTGCGAGAATGTGTCAGATACGAAGGTTGAGGTGCGCCAGCAGCCACATGGGCTACCAGTGGGGCGAGACAAAGAGTGATCAGAGAAATCCAATCGGAGAAGGGTATGCCGCTGCTTTGGTAATTGAAAGAATAGACAGGCATTTTGGAACTCGATGTCCTGCTTCAAAAATTGATTTCAAGTGAGAATTGATCAACTTTTTGTTCAGCATCAGAAGTAGGAGGGCGGTTAGGCGCTTGGGTGTCCAAGCTGACGGTCTGCGGTCCGTTTCTGACCCGAATATTTTGGAGGATGCTTAGATCAGCTTACTCAAATATCATTTTTCTCCCAATCATAAGAGTAGCATATACTGGGGTCCACAGCCTGAGGTATGATTCCACAATCTCGAACGTTGCCTGGACTGCCACCTTCAGCTGCACAATGCAAACTGGCGCGGCCTCCAAGGCCTGAAGCGGCCGTTCCAGTGAGCCTTCCAGGAGCTTAGACACTGGAGATAAGATAAGTTCGTATATTTGTGAATACAAACAACTCGGGTGGCAATGTATTCACTTGACTATATGCAAAACCTGACAGTACCTTGGCTTTCTTGACCTTGCACTCCAAGGGGACCAACGAAGCGCGCGCTGGGACTCTGCGTATGCATGCGGCTCGGTATAATTATGAGATCAGAGATTCGCATCCACAGAATTGGAGGATAAACCTAAGCCCCATATTATAACCTCCCATAGGACGATCTCTTATAGGATAACCTCTTCCTTGGCAACTTCTTATAGGACAACCTTCTATAGAATAACCACCTATAGGATGACTAGTTTAGTATCAACCTAATCTCATCTGTCCTATGTCTTCTCTAGCTCTTCAATGTTATTACCTATGCCTAGGTATCTACTTACCTAGGTTGTTGGCCTTGCATGGGTGTACCTAGGTACCCTCTGTTTCGCGGGTGCGAGCCTCCGATCTCACAATTATCTGCAAAAGATTTTGTTTTTCCAATTGTTTCAGCTTTGTTGGACTGTTGCAACATCTGCACTTGCCCCCTTCCCACTGGCACCCGGAGAAGCCCCCACGCTGCTCCCTCGGTCGCTGTCGCTCTCAATATGAACGAGCTTTGCTTTCCTAGTCTCCAATGTCAATCAACGAATTCTTGTTATGGAACGAGGGTGTCTTACTCTTTGCGCTTGATGTAAACGTCCAGAACGTGAGTCGCGATGATCAGTGACACAGCACAGCCGAGGCAGAAAGAAAAGCCCTTGGGATAGTTCGGCGACTCCACAGTGGGAAACGTCAGCAGCGGCGTCCAAGCTGTCGAAGATTGAGCGATGATGGTAATCAAAACCAGTGTGAAGGACCGCTGCTCGGGAGAGTCTCGGAGGATGGTATTGACCCAGCCATGCAAGACACTAGAAAGCGCATTGGACCAGTACATGGTCGCGAATGCGAACCACTTTGCGCCTTCGGGGATATCCCAAACAACGAGCATTATCAGCCCGGTGACGTTCCAGAGTGAGGAAAACGTGATCGCCCAGGCCGGGCCCAGGACCAAGTCTGATAGAAAGCAGGCCACGAGATTGTATAGTATCCCCAGCGCAGGTGCGATGGTCCCCATCTCGTTGACCTGGGCCGGACTATACCGACCCAGGCTCTTAATCCACAGCAAGAAGCTGCCGGTGCTTTTGTGTATTCCAGCGTTCCAGAACAGAATGTCCACGAGGACAACAGTCCAGAATTGTGGGCTGAGAAAGATCTGTTTAAGGTGGCCGAGCTTGAACTTGCCGCGCGTGACGTGGCCGCCGCGCTCGAGCCGGGCTTTGGCGATCTTGATGTCGTGCTCGTTGAGGATCCAGCGGTTTGGTTGTTCGACGGTGCCTGGCAACAGAAAATAGCCGAGAATACCGACGGGTATGGTGATGATTGCGCAAATGATGTACATCCAACCTTTTTGAGGTAGAAGTTAGCAACGATGATGGCGACTCTATAGCCTCCATGGTTATGGGGTTGGGGTGATACATACGCCATCCCGACATTCCCTGGACTCCCTCCAGGCGATGCGAAGCCCCAGCTGCGATGAGACCGGCCGTCAGGGTCCCGAGGTTCAACCCCGTGTAAAAGATACCGCCTCGTCGGGCGATCTCGTGTCCTCGGTACCAAGAGCCTGTGAGAGTGGTCAGAATCCTCTGACAGGCCTATAAAGTCAACTGGCTGTATAACTTACCAAAGACATAGTGCATTGCTGGAAAGAAAGCGGCCTAAGGTGACCGGTCAGTAATTTTTCAGGGAAAAAGCATAAGAAGGACAGAACAGACCTCAAAGAACCCGACCAGGAAGCGGTACGCAGCCATCTCTCCGAACGAGTGTGCGCGGTACTGGAGAAGGGTGAATAAACCCCAGAGTATGTCCATAGCTGGAATCGTCCAGTACATGGGAACGTATGTGAAGATGAACATAAACGGTACCATGCCTACAACGGCGCCAACAGTATACATTGTCTGGAGTTCCACAAGCTCATTCCCTTTGAAACCGAGCTCCTCTTTCATCCCTCCAACGTAGGCATTGTCTGTAGGGGTCAGAGGCGATCTCGCATTGGATTGGATGGATGAGCATACTTAAGTTTGCCTGGTCTACGTAGTAGGATTAGTTAGCTACCAGTAAAACGCACAGGGAAAGGCTGGCATCGAACCTATGTATTTGACCCAGTATGCAAGCACAGCGTATGGGACCACGACTAGATCCAGCTTGATAATGAATTTGCGCTCCTCAGGTGTGTCATCTGTCTCAGAAATTAATATGATGTTTGACCTTGTATCATGCTGGTATCAATAGTGCGCCAAGTTTGAGTAATGAGCTGGGATGGGAAACAGAGACGAAAAGCCATGAGACACCTACCGTCGGAATACCACTGTATCTTCCACCATTTTTCTCTAGGAACCGTATCTGCTGCCATGTTTGGGCGCTCAGCGTGTATATGCCGACTCGAGCAAACTGTATGTTTCTTTGAAAGAGTCCCAAAATGAACTCGAAAGTTGCAGAAAAAGTTCGGCTATTGTCAACCCATCATGATATTTTTCTCAGGCGTGCAAAAGTGATATCCGAGCCCCGTTGACCCCCCTGCACGTCAAAATGTTCTCGCCCGCCGATTGCGTGAGAGCGTGTCGGGCTTATGCCATAACGAAGCGACACTCGAATTGGGCCTCGAATCGACGGAAAGAGTCCCGCTTTCCGGAAGTGGGGAAACCTGCACGAACCCGATAGCACGGCTCGCCTACTACGAGGCGAACTCGTGAGGCTTGGCAGGAATGGTGAGCGAGCTACAGGACCACAGCAAGGTGGTAATGAGAGATACAGGTGGGGCTTCTGCCCGGGAGGTGGTGCGCATTCGGCCTGGGCAGGACTGCGGATAAGGGATGCTGCGTGGAAGACTGGTCGGCAGGGAATTCTACTATTAATGCTTGATGATGCAGCATGTCCATTCTTTTCAGTTAAAAGGGGGGTAGCGATTTCGAATAGTGATCATCAATAAAACACATAGAAAAGTATTACAGCAGGAGTAGTAGTTATCTAAAGACCGAATCATCTCATCACTTTTCTTTCATAAATATCATAACCACAGTTCATCTTAAGTAGCTGTCAATAGCTATTGACTACAGTAGGACTTATAGTTGACTCTAGGGTAATATTAGAAGGAAATATCAGGAGCATCTCGGGGAAATCTCAGGGAAATCTCAAGGAAAGGTTTTAGAGGACCGTTCTTCTTTAGGAAAATATATGGATATATCGCTGCACTCATCATTGTTGTCCCATTTCCTGTGTTCACTTGAAGTTTTTTCAAGCGCCTGTCTCTACAATCTGCAGCTCCTGACTATCAGTGCTCGTCTGCGATCACAGACTGCATCTGCCTTTGGGGTTAGAGTGATCTGAGGGTCTAACCCTACTTCGTGGATTGTGCGTCGGCAGGCACAGTAAACAATGAGCTCTGTGGGTCGACGCGTGCCGAGCACTTCAGCGTGATCTTACGACCGAAGCCAAACAGGGGTGGATTTGGCGTCGACAATCAGTCAGGCGGCACACGACTCGCCCGGCATATTTCGTAATGCCAGGAACACAATCCAGAGCTATCAAGCGGAAGGCAAACAATAACCTTGCAGATCCGAAGGCGAAAGGCCCGGTCAAGCTTCAGCGCACAACATTGGATGCATTCTTCGCTCCGAGGCAGACAGCACCTGACGTTCACGCTGGAAATAAGGAAGAAGACACTGTGGAAAGTCCCCTGCCCAACAGCTTGCCGGCACAGAAAATAAACGGGAGGCACGATGTCGGTCTCAGCGCTGAGCAAGAAGCGGTGTTGCGAATGGTTGTAGATGATGGGAGGAACATATTCTTCACCGGCTCGGCAGGTCAGTTGCAGTTTTCCCTTAGTAACAGACTGAGGAATAGGTCTGACTATCTCGATGCTGATGATTGTGCAGGCACGGGCAAATCATTGCTTTTGAGAGCCATCATTAAGGCTTTACGGGAGAAATATGCCAACAAGGCAGACTCTCTGGCCATTTGCGCCAGCACTGGCATGGCTGCACAGAACATTGGCGGTTTGTAGTTAAACTGGTACGTGTCATCGATTGCTAATTTATACTAAATTACTCTACAGGGACAACGCTACACGCTTGGGGTGCGATCACCCCAGGCATCTTTGATGTAGAAAAGCAAATCAGCTATATCAAAACATGCAAGCCCGCCCATCGGCGGTGGAAGATGGTCAAAGTCCTTGTAATCGACGAAGGTGTGTCCATGATTACAGGCTTTCTCCGGGTTTCGTCATTGACGCTCCGCTCCACAGTGTCCATGGTCGACGGTCAGCTTTTCAACCTCTTGGCCGCCCTCTCAACAATACTGCGCAAGAAGACGAACAGGCCATTTGGAGGAATCCAGGTAAGCCATTCCAAAACTTTGTAGTCTTTCCATGCGTTCCTACTGACTGCCACAAGATTGTTGTCACGGGTGACTTCTTCCAGCTGCCACCTGTCACTCAGGGCGGAAAGGATGTGTTCTTTGCATTCCAGAGCGATGCATGGAAAGAGAGCATCGAGAGAACCGTGACACTCACTCAAGTCTTTCGTCAGAAGGATAGTGGTGCGTCTTTAAACGCCCGGGCATATTCCCTCATCAATACTCACTCACCATCTTCTAATCGCAGACTTCGTGAACCTCCTCAACGAGCTTCGCCGCGGCGAGATCCCCCCAGCAACACAAAGAACTCTAGCCGGCCTATCCAGACCCCTCCCACAAGATGATGGCCTCCTCCCCACCCAGCTGTTTCCCCTACGCACCGAAGTCGACCGCGCCAACGCGTCCCGTCTCGCCGCCCTCGGCGGCTCCGTGCACACATTCGTGGCGCGAGACTCGGGATCCGCGGAAGCGGGCAAGAGGCAGAGGCTGCTCGATAACATGATGGCGGTTGGAGTGCTCGAGCTCAAACGGGACGCGCAGGTGATGCTGGTCAAGAACGTCAACGAGACCCTTGTGAACGGCAGCGTGGGGAAGGTGCTGGGGTTCACCGCGCCGGCTGATGGTGGCGGTGGTAAAAACAACAATAACAAGAAGTCCCACCAGGGCGGTGGCTCTGATGTTGAGCTGTTACCGCTGGTTGAGTTCAGCACGTTTCGCGGCAAGGAGAGGGTGCTTGTGGCTCGTGATGAGTTTCGGGCTGAGGATAGTGAGGGGAGACTGCTTGCGAGGCGGGTACAGGTATGTTTCATTCCTGCATCATCTGCTGCGCTCTGGGTCTTGAGGGTCTGCTGATTCCATATTCAGATACCGCTTGTCCTGGCGTGGGCCGTATCAATCCACAAGGCACAAGGCCAGACAATCCAGCGAGTCAAGGTTGATCTAAGCAAGGTCTTCGAAAAGGGTAAGTGGCACACTGAACGACCGTGTTGAGTCGTGAATTGTGCAGCTAATCTCACTTTTCGACGTTTAGGTCAAAGCTATGTGGCCTTGTCTCGAGCATCTAGCATGGCAGGGCTCCAGGTTATCGGGTTCGATGCGAGAAGAGTGAAGGCACATCCTCAGGTGGTGGAGTGGAGCAGGAGCTTAGAGCAGACATCATGAGCCCAACCTTGGTGGCTTGTTTCTGTAAATCTGAGGGTCAAGCTGATACGCGAGGTCTATTAGAACAATGTATCTGTACAGTTCCTCTTGTCTTGAAGTGCATCAACCATGTTTTGACTGGGCCAGCAAAGGATACTGGAATCAAGGGTTGGGACCCTTCCCCCCCCCCCNCCCCAAGCCCCCTCCCCCTCAGAGACACGGATAGGGGGACCCTCTCCTGCACAGCTTTGTCATCAGGTTTGTCATCAGGGTCACGAACGAGCCAATAGCGTGTAACAGAAAATGCATGGCGCTGCTGCCTGGCCACCAAAGAGGCCGCCCCCAGCCATTTGGATGCCTTATTTCTCGCCAGCTGGATCATGATGCCGTCTGAGCCTCAATTTTCTTTCACTCACTGACAGTTTTACCGACGAAATCGTTTCTTCTGAGTTCTTCTGAGTCATCGAGGGCCACGAAAGGCCTTCAGGCAGGAACTTTTGTAGGGTTAGGCTGCAGTTCATTGGCCCGTTGCCCAGCCGCCAACTAAAGCACAACCGGGACGGTCTGCCGTCTCTTGGCCGTTGCTGACGACGTCAGACCTGGGAGCAAACACTCGCACAGAGACATTCGACCATCTCCGTTTCTGCCTCTTTTGGGAGCCTGCATCCCTACAAACGGTGGGCTGGACAAGTATAAAGAATCTCTCTGTGTTCGTAGCTGCAGCCACTTGACCATCCTCCCTACCAACCACCCATCCACCACAACCTGGTGTCACAATTCACCACTACCAACCTCGTTGTATCGCTTTCATCAGCATCACCTCATATCGGCCTTCTGAGTACCAACCATCACCTTCATACAGTCAACGTTGATTGACCACGGTCGTGCATCATGGACGCCGCTCACACCCAGGAGTATCGCGTTCGCGACCTGCCCACGCGGTCCATCACGCTCTTCCCTACGCGCGCCCAAGTCGTGCGGGACATCCGGAACGTCGTCCTCAAGGTATGTATCTACTCATCTTTACCCTCCATCCATCCATGTTCTCCAACAATTATCAAGAACTAAGACCACTTCTAGCCCGGCCTGAATCAGATTACTGTCGTCGGTCTGACTCCAACAGTCGATGAGCACTCCATCAAGGTTGAAGGCACCGGCTCCGCAGTCATCTCTGATATCTCAGTCCAGCTTCTGGACAACGCAGACATCTTCCAGGAGATCTACCCTGACCCCGACAAAGACGACTCCGACGAGTCAGATGATGATGATGGCGAGGATGCTTCGACCAAGGATTCTGACGATGAAGCTCCCACCCCGGCCAAGAAGGAGCTGAAGGAGCTGGAGGAGAAGCTTGTGGCCGTGCAAGATGACATCAAGCGGGAAGATGAGGTTGTATCGAACGCAGAGAAGCGTTTGACCCTGCTCGAGGAGTATGGAAGGAAGGTCGAGCTCAAGTCTGGAGCTGACGTTGGCGAGATCGTTGACGTTTACGATGCCCAGCGACGCAAGACCTTCCAGGATCACATGGATGCAACGGTTCGCCGGCGAAAGCTCACTACCGAAGTCTCCAACCTTCAGAAGAAGAAGACCAAGCTTCAGCTCCGGATTCAAAAGGAGGACAAGAAGCGCAACAAGGCCGCCCTGAAGGAGGCTGAGGCCAAGCGCAAGAAGAATCAGCTCCTTATTGCCCGCCTCGAGAAGAAGCAGAAAGAGCAGACGCGCATTCACAACGAGAGGTGCAAGTTCTGGCCGCGCTCTTGCTACACTGTCCGCATCACTCTTGACGCGACTCAGTACACACCCATCTCATCCCGCCGGTCGTCGTTCGCCTCCGTGACCGATCTCGTGAAGCCCGTCGCCGACGAGCCCACCGACTCTGGTTCCCAAGGTACCGAGGTTCCGTCTTCAACCTGCGATATCTCCCTCTCCTACGTCACATCTGCGGCGTTCTGGTCCCCATCCTACGACCTACAACTTAACACCACGGCCAACTCCGGCACCCTCTTCTTCGACGCCCAGCTCACCAACAACACCTCCGAGACGTGGAAGGACTGCAAGATCATCCTTTCCACCTCCCAGGCCATCTTTGCCGGCCTGCAAGACGACATCCCGAAGCTCGTGCCGTGGCGCATCAAGCTCGCTGGGAGGTCCGACGGTCACCGCGCCGGTGATATCACAAACAGCTCCGAGGAGGTGCAGCAGCGGCGCAAGAACCAGAACACTTCTACCTCTGCGTCCCAGGAACAGCACGGTGCCCACCTGATTGGGATCACCGGCCAGCCTTTCCAGAACAAAAACCTGCAGGATTACCAGTCACAACTGGCATTGCTAGAACAGCAAAATAAGAGGCGAATGATGATGGCACGACAAGAACCATCGCAGCCGCAACAAATGCAAGCGCAGCAACAGCAGATGCAAATGCAGCGACCGCAGATGGCAGCGCAATCCCATGCACTCGCGTCAACATCCAATCGAGCCATGTCGGGCGGATTGTTCGGTACCCGGGGACCCACCACCACCGCGTTCGGCAGCAGCGCCCAACAAACTGGCGGCGGCTTGTTCGGTAGCGAGACCAACACGCACAACGATGCCATCCCACCTCCTCACCCGGCTGCACCAGCCGCTGCCGCCTTCCACAAGGTAGCTCCGCAAGAGTTTGGCCTCGATTTTGCCAACCCGGGAGGCCCCAACGACGTACTCAACGACTTCGACTTCGACAGCTTCCTCCTCGACTTCCAGGAGTCGGCGGTCGAGGAGACGGGCATGACGACGATGTACGACCTGCCGGGCACCAAGACGCTCGCCCCCAGCAGCAACGCCTCCAAGCAGCGTGTGGCCAGGATCCTCTTCAGCAACGTCGGCTTCAGCCACACCGTCGTGGCCAAGTACCGCCCCGCGGCGTTCCTCAAGGCCAAGCTGCGCAACGCGAGCAAGCTGTCGCTGCTCCGCGGTCCCGTGGGCCTCACCCTCGACGGCACCTTCATGGGCCGGTCGACGCTGCCGCGCTGCTCGAGCGGCGACTCGTTCACCATGAGCCTGGGCGTCGACCCCACCATCAGGGTCATCTACCCCAAGCCGGACGTCAAGCGCGGCCAGACCGGCGTCTTCTCTAAGGAGGATAGCACCGGGTACAGGCGGTCCGTCACAATTACCAACACCCGCGGCGCCACCTCCCACACCAGCGGCGACGGCACCACCACCACCAGCGGCAAGCCCGTCCGCCTCATCGTCCTGGACCAGGTCCCCGTCAGCGAGGACGACAAGCTGCGCGTCGACATTGCGCACCCGCGCGGCCTGTCCGAGGGCGGCAGCGGCGTCAGCACCGGATACCAGCACCAAGGGGCCGGTCCCAAGGACGGCGGCAAGGGAGGCTGGGGCTCGGCCGTCGCGACGCTCAAGAAGAGCGGCGAGGTCAGCTGGGACGTCGAGCTGCACGCCGGCAAGGGCGTCAGGCTGGACCTCGAGTACGAGGTCTCGCTGCCTTCTGGGGACAGGGCGGTTCAGTCGTCTGATGCGAACTGAACCGAAGCACGGGCAGCAGAAGTAGCCTTTTGGTTGGTGTCCGCAGGTTTGAGGCGCATCGGGAAATGAATATTGGTGGTTATTGGGACGAAGCGATGGGTTAGGTTTATTCGGGTTGAGCGAACTGTGGGCACCAAAAGGGAAAATCAGGCATTACCCCCTCATGAGTTGGGTCTTCTTTCTCTGGTATCTGAGTATTTTGGACTTTGGTAGTTAGGTAGTCTGGCACTGATGTGCCGCATAAATTGTGAGACTATGAGCCACATGTGCAGATGGATCTTCCATCGTGTCCCAAATTGATTGACTACATCCTCGTGTTCTGTACATCCTATGATGGTGCTAGATACTGTGTGTAGGCTGGTCCGGCACCACAGCCCACGCACGGCGCTGTTTCTCCCTTCGCTGCAATGCAATAGTACGTAACTCTTGAAATTTGCAGGGAAGGAACTGTGGGATGTGTGAGCTGATCAATTGGTCTCACTCAAATCAGCCACCGGCCCTGCTGCCTCAATTTCCCTTTATTGACATCATGCAGCCTCTCTTTATCCATTTCGCTGAGGGCGGTAAGTATAGTATGATATTCATCATTCAATGAGACAATCATAAAACTCTTCACTTTTGACAATCAAGTGTGTTGTAATATATGAGAAAAACGTCAACATGAAACCCAGAAAAGGGTACAACCGGTAGAACCACTTCTGCCAGTGTGCATGTGATGATTTCGTGATGATTTGGCGACGGCGCGTGCCATTCTGCGTACACAAGGCAAAGCAACTTGTTAGAAACTGGTATGCATTGCGTTTTGACGATCAATACAGGGCAGCAGGGCAGTAATGCTGTTCTGTATACTGCGGAGCACAAATCGATCAACAAGGCCCACAGTGGACCGCCTCACGTTCTTAATCTTCTGCCCTGCAAAGATGAAATCGCCGAATCTGATCTCCTTTATGCATTGGCGAAGTGGAACTTCAGGAGCAGACGCGTACACAACAAGGGAAACGAGCGACAGCATGAGCTGATTTGTATGGTCGTTCAGAGTCGGGAGACGAGACTCTGGGGGCAAGTACTGATGAGACAAGGCGACTGAACGTTATCTATTATGCTGCATCTTCTTGTCCCCCGTACACCATTTCATAAAGTCAATGTCTGCTTCGGGAGAATCCGATAAGTTCAAAGGGCACTCGAGCGCAGATATCCCACCGACAATGTCTACGTAGCGACTCGTCAAAGTTAGGATCTCAACCAATGTTCCACTTTTGTCTCTTCTGAAGCTCATCCTGCTAGAAAACAGCATCCCATTTGGAATTCTCTGACAATCCAGAGTGTTTTGTTCACTCTAGGTGGTGAACAAGCGAGACATGGGATTATATTAGTATGCCGTGTCGAGGGGCACGGGAAAGTTGGACTCCGGTTAGCAATCTCAGGTAATGTGCCAGGTACTAGAGGTTATTTTAGCCTCGACCGTTGTCTCTAAGCACCCCGACCCTGGTCGGAGTGGGTCGTTCGGCCAGCATACCCACGCTACTGGCCTTGTTGTCCCATTCATCCCCTTAAGTGGAACCGATGCATGTGAGCAGACCAAGGTCGTGGCCCCTTAGAGGGCCTGTATATCACAGTAGTCTAGTCAACCAGCCCTTGGGGGCTTAGCTAGGCTGCTAGGCCCGAATACTACCTCCTGGGCCGGAGAGCCTGATAGCGTTTTTAACTCTTACGGCCCCGGCCAAGGGGATCTACCCGAGACTCCCCTGAAGATAGGCTTCGGTTACACTGTGTAGGGAGGGAGATAAGGCAAGCTGTGTGTTATGTCGCATTGGACCAGGGTAGCTGCTGCGGTTGGGCTTCGCGAAGCTTTCACTTTATGCGAGGCGCGGAGGAGCTGTCGATGCGCGCGGGATGATGGCCGGGGTTGTGCAGTGACAAAACCTTGGAATGCTTGCTCGCCGTGTCAAGTCGGTTGGGGTTCGCCAAGAAATATGATTGCATCGTGAGCGCAATAGTCCAGCCGGTACGAGGAAAGGTTATTGTCTGTCTGAGTAATTTTGGGGGGGGGGGCCCCGAGTCGCGGAAATCTCTTTGCTCGATCACAGCAAAAACCGGATCTTTTGAGGTCGCGTTCGCCCAGATTCACCCTCGTCCACGAGAGTCGAGAGTGGGTGGCGGCTTTTTTTGTGCACATCCCACCGGAAGCCTGCACACTCTGATTCTTGGAATGCGGGTTGCAAATCAGGGATTCTGGGTGGGTCTGCGTGGTGGGAGAAAAAGGGGCGCCACTGCGGCCGACAGCCCCAACGACTCAAATCTGCGTCCCTATCACAAGGGCAAAAGCACGGCTCCGGTAAAATGCGGTATACTTCGGACTGTCGGGTGAAGCAACGGCACGACAGCGCAGTCGCCCCTTGGATAAGAGCAAATCCATTCGCTTCGCGGTCGAGGGGCGAGAGTGACTGGCAGGGCGGAAGCTGTTCGCTTATATAAGTGGCCTCCAGGTTTATTAGTCTAGTAAAGTGTGGCCGATAGTGAATTTTGACGACTCAGGGGCTCGGGAATTCGAACGCCACAAGACCCATCCTGTCCGTGTAACGAGGGCCCACTTGCGGTTCCTCGGTAGCCTTGGTCCACCGGCAATGGATATCCTGTAAAATTAATCGCCAATCAGCTGCTGCAACTGGCTGAGTTGGCCCCGAGGTGCGATTGGGGGCCCTTGTTGTACACGGTATGGCCTGCTTCTGGAAGGGTGGGTTTTTTCCCTCTCTTCCCTTGCAAGGGCCATGGCTTAGATTGGGGCATTTTCCCACGAGACCACGGAGCCTCCAAGACCTCCTAATCCGTGCCCCCCATCTGCGGACGTGGGAAGACACAACACCTCTGCCCCGTCCGGCGCAAGCATTCACCCCTGCGCATTGCAAATAAGGGCCAACACCAGAGCAGCCCAGAATCCGCGAGCTGAGCGGTCAAGGGGACAATGCGGAGTGCCCACCGAAAGATGCCCCCCGGGCACCATCCGAGATTAAAACCGGAGAGCGCGAGATCGTGACGTACCGTCGTGGCCGCTCCTTTTGACTTTTTATAAACTGCATCGCAGCCACAACACTCTCTTCACTGCTTGTTCGCGTCCGATCTCCTCCCGTTCCAGCACCCTCTGCACGCCAAAGAGTTCCCAACCGACAATAAGTCAACAGTGAACCACAGAGGGCCCGCCTGCCAAGCCGCCAGACCAACACATCAATATACCTCGACAGACAAACAAGACAACACATCCCTCAAGATGATTATCGTTCCTCTGTTCATGGTCGAGGTCTTCGTGATCGTTCTTGGTATTCTCCTCGCCTTGATCATCACCTTGGGAAGGCTTGGGGATATAAGCTTCAGCAGGAATTAAGCTTCTGGGAGCCAAGTCGGAGACGCGCAGGGCCCAAAGCGCACATACACACACAAAATCCGGCCCCGGGAATCCGGCTGCGGCCCTCGGAAACCCACTATGCGTCTATAAGCCACGAGGGCTGGAATCGGCCGGCCGGGCGCAAAAATATGACTGATCAGGTTTGTCCAATGGCTCGATTTTCTCTGTTCTGGACGACTTCAGTCCCGAAGCTGTCCGGCCCTGCCCGCTCGAATGCTCATTCTCCATGTTCCAGCATCCGAAACCGTCGAAGCCTGAATTATCCGACCGTTAAAAAACAACAATACCTGGTCTCGAGGCCTTCGATGATGTGAAAAAGGGTGCACGCACGTGCCGGATGGCACGGCCATTACCGATCGGTATGCCCCGTGAGGCAGTGCAGTGATTAATTTGTGGAGTCACGGGCGTTTACCGGAGCATACAGGGGATGGATAGGAGTCAAGGAGTTTTGGCTTACTGCACGCATTTGGATCAATCGGATACGGGCGAAACAACCAGCATATAAACAAAGGTGGCAAAAGAAAGCTGCCGCATTATCCGGCACTGCCAGCCAGCCGATCAGATGAGGACGCGTCCTCGATCGATACAATAATTTTCAACATCGCGTTCCAGAATGGAGGCAACACTCCTCTGGCGCCCCCCGACTCACATCTGACCTTGTCCCTCTCTCTCTGACCCCATCTACCTCGTATTAGCGAGACCGTCTCGTGGCAACAATTGTTGCGAAATAGTGTTGCAACTCCACCATACTTCAATGTTATAACGGTGGAAAACACGTGATTTCTATAACTATGCTGAACTTGATGTCCAGGGCTACAGGAAATCGCCACAGCATTAGCAGTGTACGAGCTTTGCTCGGATAACCGTCACGCGCCCACAATGTCGACCTGAGGAGTCCTCACCACCCAACTTCGCGTCGGGAGTTGCGCCCCATATCCGCGGCTTGTCACACAAGCGATATATACTATTTCAACAAAACAGCCACGATTTCAAAGAATTTGCGAAGGCGTCATGACATGAAGTGGCATGCTGCTTATACACTTTCCAAGCGGTTCACGATCTGTAGGCTGTTGTCGGCCGCGGAGTGGGCGTCCGGGTCTTCGATCTGAACCGAGATGTCAATGAAAGCAGTCAGGACTTCGAGGCACGCGCCGCGGACTTTTCATGTCAATTCTCGGATGAGATAATTCCCGCGGGAGATTAAACACCGCGTGTATGCACACCTTGCAGTGCCGGAGAAGCATAAAGACTTCGAATTCGACAGGCACACCCAGGGAAAGGTTATGCCGAGGACGAGAATCTCGAAGCAGGTTACTCCAGGGAATTCATCCCCCGGGCGTGAAAATAATCCAGGGAGGACTACTGGGCTTACATGAAGATAGACAGCCAGACTCTTTCAATTGCTGTCGGCCTATGCTGTAGTAATTGTCGAGTAGGACTGTGTTCAGTCTTCAAGTCTCCCTCGGCGGCCGCATTCCGCATTTTCCTCTCATTAGGATGGATACGGGCTAAGCAAGAAAATCGTAGCATGGCCGGCCATCGGCTCCGGTCTTAGACGGCAGTGGTGAGCTGAGCCGGGGATGGTGGGGCCGTTGCACCTCCGACGCTCGTCGGGATGCCCAGACGGCCAGCCTAGCTGCTTCCTCCAACCGTCATTTGGCCGTCAGGCGTTAGCGCCGTCAAATCAAGTTTTATGCTACACGCTTAAGCTGTCATCCTTGACAGCCGTTTCTCCAAACCCCAATAGAATGGTCTGTGGCGGGTTCAGCCGTTCACATGCAAGTCGCATAGTGTCTCCTTAGCTTTTGGGGGCGACCACGCTGCCGGTGAGGTGACGTCGTGGGTGACGTTGTGGCTCGTCACGCCACACTCTTGGTCACCCTCGTACTGTTTCGAGTGTAAAAGACAGGAAGGTGTGGCTGACGACATTTATTAGAAGAAAATAAACACTGCATACTCTCAAGCCTGTATTGTATTGTGCTTGCTCCCTCATATTTGCATAGGTACTGTCTCATTGAGAATATCATCCCACAACGAACCTAGAACACAGTGTGACATCAAACACGTACACAACCGATAGCCATGTCACGAACATTGCTCTTGTGCCATATCCATGGCTTCAAGGTAAGTTTTCGCTGCGGTCAGGCTTGAAGCATTAACCCACAGAAACACCAGTAATGCTAACTCTGCGCCTTCAGGGCAGCGATGACAGCTTCGGTACTTTCCCTGAGGTATGTAGACCGTCTTCACCAGGGTAATTATACCGGTAAACTAACGAAGTTTGTCAGGACCTCAAAAAGCACCTGAGCAGTCAGCTCCCCGACCATAATGTCGAGTCTGTCGTATACCCCAAGTATGCTACCAAAGGAGAGCTCACAGAAGCCAGCGTCAACTTCCTAGAATGGTATGACTATCTTATCCTCAGCCTGGCCGAGACTTGCCTCTGAACTAACAGCACAACAGGCTCAAGGAACGAGTGATGGACGTTAGGAAGGCCAAGCTTGAGAAGCCATGGCCGCCAAATGACAAGAACGTCGGCGTCATCCTGGTCGCCCACTCCATGGGCGGCTTCGTAGCCGCCGAAGCCCTCTTCCACATCCTTAACGAGCGCGCCACCAGCGACGACCCGAAGGCCCCGCTGTTCCCCATGATCCAGGGGATCCTCGCCTTCGACACGCCCTTCAACGGCCTCGCCCGCTCCATGTTCGTCTACGGTGGTTTCTCCAACTACCAAAAAGTCAGCTCGGTCTTCAACGTCATGACCGCGCTGTCCGCCGCGCCTGCCAGCATCAGCACCGCGCTCAAGCGGGGCGCCGGGTCCGTCCCGGGTGCCAACAGGACCACAAGCCCGGCGGCGTGGAAGACGTGGCAGCTGGTTGCCGTGCGCACGGGAACGGTTGGCGCCATCGCTGCGGGTGGCGTGGCTGCGTACGTCCACCGCCAGAAGATCATGGACGGCGTGCAGGGCATGAGGAACCTCAAGAAGCAGGATATTGTCGAGGGGTACCAGCAGGGGGTGGACCGCCTCGGCCAGGGTCTTGCTTATGTCAACAAGGGCAACGTCGGCCAGTCCTTTGCCTGGCTTAGTGACCACCTCACGTTTGTCGGCGTGCTCATGAAGCAGCAGGAGCTAAACAAGAGGCTTGAGCGGCTTGCGAACCTGAAGGGTATCGGCATCCACGACATCTACTGCTCGATGGGCGAGAATGGCTACTGGAGCGGGGGATATTTTGTACCGGAGAGGACCTTCTGCGCTGTTCCGGCGGACGATCAACCGGCCAGCAATTTGTTCTCCAGGCATGTCGTCGAGAACGCTGAGGACGAGATCCAAGCGCACATGTCGCTGTTCAAGTCCGACAAGAACGAGGATTACAAACTCATGATCGACAAGGCGACCAAGCTGGCCATCGCCTGGTTCAACGACGATTCCGAGATAGTCGACAACCCCGAGATCACAAAACCAAGCCCAGCCGACTCCGCCGAGAACGCCATCAAGGCCACAGATGAGGGCGTCGAAGTCGAGGGGGAGAAGGGCACAACAACAGATAATGCCGCTGATACCCAAGCCTCAGAGGACAGCGACGGTATGCCCGACGAGTCACCCCTCGACATTGCCGCCGCCGCGTCCCTGGTACCCCTGCCAACCGAAGGCGGCGAGGACGCAGCTGCCGCCGAGGGCGGGGAAGCTTCGGTGGCCGAAGTCAAGGACAAGCAGAGCTACTACAGGTACCTGATGGGGATCGCCCAGTCTACCGGCACGGGCATCTCCCAGGCCAGCTCTGGCGTCAAGGGGTACATCCCCACGAAGCTGCCGAGCATGCCTACCATGCCAAGCATGAGCATGCCGAGCGTCAGCGTGCCCAGTGTCAGCGTGCCGGGCGCCGGGTTCTTTTCCAAGAAGCAGGCGTCGAGTGCTTCTGAGGATAGTGCTGCTACTGCCGCGACATCGACCGCTGCCCAACCGACGGAGAACGTTGAGAAGAAGGAAGAGCCTAAGATTGCGGAGGGTTCTGCTTTGCCCGAGGGTGAGGCTCAGGAAAAGACTAGCGCTGTATGAGTCGATTCACGTGGTTTGCTTTGGGTACCGCCTTGGATGAGCTTGCCCATCTGGATTGTTATGACTTGAGTTTGGTTTTCCGGACTAATGCCCCTAATACCAACTTGCTTTCTATTATCACGAGCTAAATTGAGCTGTGGAATTTTTGCGCGGCCTTTTCAGATAGTTTAGCATGCCTTTGGATTATACCTAGATAGTAATGTGGAATCGACTTGAAGTCACCCATTGGATCCACTGGTAGAGATCAACAAGCTATGCTCGGGTATCAGCTACCCAGCCACGGTATCTCTCCACCAATGTTCTATAGGACAATCTCAAAGGCTTTAGGACACTCTCCAATGGAATAACGTCCTAGAGAGGAACCTCCCGTAGAAGGCGGTCACACAAGTTCAGCCACAAGATTCTGCTATCACGTATTAGCATTTATGAAGTGTAGCAGTAGGACGGTAATAGTATATGTGAAAATCCTAGAATAGTGCTTGTCGGGTAAATCGTTAACGTGGCGGCTAACCCACAGATCAATAATCACAAGTGGGCCCAGGGTAGTAAGCCGCGCGCATCAACTCCGCCACTCGAGTATGCGATTTGGAATCATCCTGCCCAGAGAAGCAAACAGACGACTAATGGTCCAGGCGTTCAGCCTCACGATCAGATGACCACAACGTGCCCGCCGAGGCTGGATTACTGTAGTACATATCGAATAGGTCTTAGCTGAGACCATAGATGGCTACGACTGCAGACGTTCGTATTGGTCACTACCAGTCGGCCCTTCACATCGACGCTGAGCATTGGGCAAAAGAATATGCTTACTGAGCTTATACGAGAAACTTCTCTTTGTAAACATCGTGTGCATCATGCCGACGTAACCGCCGGTCTCGATTCTGCAGTATAAAGAGGCGCCGCGTCTCTCCATTACTTGCCGAGTTCATCACCATCACAGAAACAATCAAGACACCATCGTTCAGCTATTCCTCTCGCTACATTCATAGTCAAACGTCCCAGCCCAAACCGCAAAAATGAAGTACTTCCAGGCCATCTCCATCATCTCCGCCCTCGCCGGGCTCACCTCTGCCGCCCCGGCAGCCGAGTCCCGCCAGTTCAAGGCCGTCATCACCTTCAGCGGCGCCGCGGCCTCTTACACCCTTGACGTCCCTACCGACGCCACCGTTTTCTACACCAGTAAGTATATATAGAAAAAAAAAGATCACAGAATCCCTACCCCGAACACCCCCCCCCNCCCGCTCTCAACTGCGAGATAAATGTGTTCTGACCAAGAGAATAGACAACGGCCTTGCCGTGGACACCATCAGCTCCCTGGGCGGTGCGACTTGCTCATTCTCCGGCGTTGACGGAGCCACCGTCACCATTGTCGGCGCTCGCAGTGCTACTGTTGCGCCACCTCAGGCTATCGTTAGCGGAAGCTGCTTGGCGTTTTAAATCACGGGCTGGATTGCACGGGGAATACGATTTAGCCGTCTGCACATGAAGTGAGACTAGATTCGTGAGCCATTTATAGAGGATTCAGATGTCAATATTTAATAAATGTCACGTCTCGTTCTCAAATTCAGGTGTACCAACTGTCTCGAAAGGTGAAATACCATTGGGTTTAGTCTGGACTAAATCCCTCCACCATATACATCTAGATTGAACCTTGGAAGTGATGTTGTGGCATGTAATTAGGTGGCGCGTCAAGCGCAACAAATCTCGACCGCCTGGAAACTGTGCTGGCATTACGAGTATCGCTAGTATTGCGCCGAATATGCTTCCCTTCTAGTATGATTCCTCCCGATAGTTCTAGAATTCGTTCTGATAAATTGATAATCAGCCGGGCTATCCTTAGTAGTGAGCCTCCTGACAGGTCAGCGCTCATGCTGTTACCCAGTAATGCACGCCTGCATATAACCCTCACCAGAAGGCCTTCCCGGCACCATCTTAGCAAATTTTGCCGCGACATCAGCAATGCGTTCGACCCCTGAACAACCGAGTAAGGAACAGGCATTGGTTGCCAGGCCGCAAGCTCATGGCATCATGTTATGTACTCCTCCTTCAAGGCGTTCAACTCGGCCGTCATTTCTCCCTTGACTGCATCAGAAGCCCAACAGGTATGGATAGCATTCTCCGCAAGCCTGATCATATCCTCGTCGCTAAAGTTGCAGAACTTCCTCACGACTAACAGGTTCTCATGCACCCAAGTATCCTCCATGAACGCCGGATCATCGCTATTGATCGAGATCCGGACGCCAGCGTCAAAGAGCGTGCGGATGCGCTCAAAAACCTCATCCAGCGGCTGGTGCCGGATATAAGACCACGGGCATATCGTCATGCCCATCTCCCTCGACCGTAACGATTCCACAAGCTCAGCACTTTCAACGGCGTTCAGCCCGTGGTCGATGCGGTCTGCGCCCGTCTTGCCCATATCGTGGATGACCTGGCGGACATGCTCGACCGGGTACGCCCTGCCGACGTCACAGTGCGCCGTCAGGCGGAAGCCGTCCCTCCTCGCGCGGTCAAAGACGTCCTCGAAGAGGCTTGGCGGCCGCTGGTCCTCGTTCGAGTCCAGGCCGACGCCGACAATCATGTCGCGGTACTCTAGCGATGCAACATAGTGCTCCATTGCCGACTGCACCGGCTCGTCGCGGAGAAAACACATGATCCAGGCGCTCCTGACCCCGAGGTCCCCCTCCGCCCTGTCCTGCGCGGACCGGAACCCCTCCATCATCGTCTCCCAGCTCACGCCGGTGCGCGTGTGTCCCTGCGGGTCAAAGAAGAGCTCGCAATACCGCACGTTCATCCCCGCAACCCTCTCGAGGTAGTGCATCGCGAGGTCGTGGTAGTCCTGCTTCGTCCTGAGCACCTCGAACCCGCCATAGTAAGCCTCGAAGAAGGAGAGCGTCTCCTCCTCGTTGTTCATCGGGCCCCCGGAGAGGCTCTTGAAGCTGTCGTGCGAGTCCTGGTACTCGGCGAGCGAGGCGAACGCGGCGCCCGTGCGCGGGTTCTGCAGCGTCATGCCGTTGCGCTGGGCGAACTTCCACTTGAGCTCCGCGGTCAGCGTCCCCTCGATGTGCACGTGGAGCTCGACTTTCGGGAGCGCTTCGACCAGCGGGTCCTTGGTCTCTGCGATTGAGACTCGGAGGTCGCGGCGGGCCGCGAGCGGGAGGGCGCCCTCGACGTCGGCCATTGTTTCAAGCAGTCTGTCTGGGGCGGTTGATGATTTGCAGGATATTTGTTGACTCAGTTATCGGTCAATGTAATTGATTGATGGCAGCTCCATTCCTCATGCTATCCAAGACGGCTTTTTTATTACCACCAAAATTTCAAATGCTTTCAGGCTTATTTGGTGTTTCTCGAGCAACACCACAAATTGTGACTCATGCCGGTGATCTGACCGCATCTCGGTGCATCAGAAGCCGAGGGATTTGCTGCGCGACCAGGCCGAATATACGCCTATACGCTTAATAAACGCCTCTCATCACAGCAATTGTTTTAATGGGTATCCTGATGGTCATGGCTGTCGCCTGCAACGAAGGAGGTTGTCATATGACGTCTTGTTGCGGGGAACGGTTTGCGGACAGATCCGCAAACCATTGGCTTCGGACGGACCCGTGCGTCTCACAGCACGATGACCGTTGTGTCTAGAATGCTAGTGAAGCCATTTGGGTCCAATCAAGGGCAGCTAAGGCATCGAAACATACTTGGAAGCAGCATTGTGTGTGTCGCGTTGTCAAGGTAATGCGCAGGTAACTTGTCTAGACATTGGGCCTGGATTGGTATGGGATACTACAAAAATAATAACACCAATATCATAGTAGACAAGTGGACGCAATCTCTGATCATTGCCCCATATTCAACCATATTCAAACCTCAAGCACCAAATGATGGAGGTAAAGAGAAAATCCCACATGCACCGGTCAGTAATTAGAGAGCATCTGAGCCTGATGCACGTGATGCCGCAGCAAAACCCATATCCCACTCGACAACATCAACTCACCCCTCAACCCTCTCGCATCCCCCAGAAAACAGAGAAAATATCAGTAAAGTATTGTCATTCCTCAATTTACCGCTACCTCTCACTTGTGCTTCGTTAGTAAAAACGCCCATACCCAACCAGTACCTGACCAGCCGGATTATATGCCTTGGGAGAAAAAGATTACATAGACACATCCCACCCAATCAATCACCTAAACCACCCCATCCATCCATCCACCTCCTCTCCTTTTTCATTCCCATCCAACCCCCCCCACCCCGCCCAGCAGTCAACATCGACATCGAAGGGTGAGAGAGAACAGAAAGTAATCGTATCATATACGAAAGGCAACAACAATTTACCACCACCAAGAAGAAGAAGAAGAAGAAGAAGAAGAAGAAGAAGCACAAAACGATGCGCTATGTATGCCCTCCTCGCCCTCCCTCTCCACATATACCAACCATCCAAGCCTACCACCCAGCACAAAAAGAAAATCAGGAGACACCACCACCACCCAAGCCAACCCGTTTTCCGCCTCAGTTCACACAAGCCCCACTAAGCCCTCTTACTCTCCGCCCTCTCCCTAAGCTTATTCTTCCCCTTGCTCAACAGCCCCTTACCCATTTTACCAGCACTCTGCAGCAGCTCTTTCCCCTTAGCGCCCGCCTGCCCGGAGTGCATGACCAGGTTGCCCATGTTGATGCTCGTGCTCGCCGTGCGGCCTACCCCGGGAGGCGCACTGCCGTCCTCGCCACCACCGGGCCCCTCTGTGGGCGGGGCGTTTAGCGGGATCCGCGCCCCGCCCTTGGTGCCCCACAGCTCCGCGTCGTCGCCGGAGAGCGCGTAGTTGTACGTGGCCATGGCGTTCTCGTGCGACGGCTGCACCGCCATCTCGGCCAGCCAGGACGCGAGGCCCGTCTCCAGGGCCGCTATGTGCTCGCGCGTCTCGCGCATCTTCTGCACGCGGTCAGGGGGCGACGGCAGCTGCAGGATCTGCTTGAGCGTCATCATGTTGTACGCCGTCTGGCTCTGCCGCTTTTCGTCGATGCCGCCGCTGCTGCTTGGGCCTGGTTGCGTGGGCGATGGGCTCCGCGGGAGTGGAACACCCTCTGGTGGTTCTTGTGGTGGGGGTGATGTGGTGCGCTGTGGCTCCTCGTCGTCTGCCATCGCGATCGGCTCCATTGGGGACATGGGCGACATCGGTGACTGGACCAGCATCTTGTCCTCGGTGGGATAGAGGAGCTTGTTCGCGCTGTCAGGTGGCGGGGAGAAGGCGTCCTGATCGCCGGTGGTGTTAGATCGCGGGGATTGTGTGTCACTGGTGGTGGGATGGTCCTGGTCCTGAGGAAGCGTGCTTACTGCTGATACCACAGTGGGGGATATGTCGCTGTCACCAAAGTTCATGGTCGGAAGGGATAGTAGAGGCGAGCTGCGACCGTCGCCGCTTGGGCTCGTGGGGTCCTCATGCCTCGCTGCAGAGATCGGGCTTGTCAAGTTCTCCGTGGATCCTGCGTCTGGTTGCTTCGTTGGCGAAGCTTGAGCAGGACTAGGGCCACCAGAAGTAGATCCTGCCTCCCATGAGAAGCGCTCTCGCTTCGGCTCTGGCCTTGCAGCCTCTGGCTCGACTGCTGGGATGGCTGGTGGAGCCGCGCTCGTCGTCACAGGCTCGAAGGTCGAGTGTGGAGGGGGTCTGGGCGTGGCATCCGCGGCATCATCATTGTCTGCTGGCGCAGATTCGGCTTCGCGGAGGCCACTTGGTTTAAGAGGATTCTCGGCCTCGGTGGGTTTGTCGTCACCTGACCAGTAGTCGCCGTAGACATCACTCAGGTAAGCACTCTCGCGGGCCGCGCTTTCATCTCGAGGAGGTTCGCTGGGTCCATCGGACGGGCGGACCGGGCTGAGGCTCCGCATGATCTCGTCACGAAGGACATCGCTCTCCTTAAGTGGCGATGCGTTGTCTGCCGTGCTGACGGTATCGACTCTCGTGATGGGATTGCTGGGCTGCGCGGGGGGTGCCTCGTCCTCCACCACAAACGACTTCTTGCGGGGCTGCAATGGTGCGATCGGGGTCATGTCTCGGCGGGAACCGGTCTTATCCTCGGTGTCTCGGTCCGGGAGGGAATCTGCAGACGGGCCTCCTGTAGCTTTGAGATACTGGTGATTAGCGGGCGAGGCACGTCCAGACCTTGTAGAGTGTTGTTGATCGTCGTGGGCGCTGAATGCACTTGCACTGCCTGGGGATGGTGTGCGCAGAGGTGCTGGTTTCAGGTGGGCGTCCTCTGGGCTCTCACTGATGGAAGGGGGTTGATCGCCTGGGACGTCAGCCGTGTTGTCGACAAAGCCAGGAGTGGCCATGTCTCCAGGTGTGGTGGCAGTCTCGCTGACCCAGGCTCCAGGAAACGAGGGGCGGAAGGGCTTTGCCTGGCTGGATCCAAGTGATTCTTGCTGCTGCTTACTGGATTGTCCCTCATTTGCTGTTGCATGCGAGGCGTTGGCTGGTTCATCTCCTAGACGCGTTGGCGAGACGTTGGCAGGGGGATCTGACGATTTGGGGGAACCACTCATGAAGTCTGTCCCTCCAGAAAAGAAGTCACCACCGAATCCACTCAGCCTTGAGAGGAGGGGCAGCTTTGGGCTCGTGGAGTAACGCTTTACTGGTTCGGCGGGGGTGTCTCTCGCAGTTGTTGCCTGGGGGTGGTGCAGCTCTGGCGGCTGGGTCTGGGTCTGGGTCTGGGTCTGGGGCTGGGGAGGAGGGATCGCACTCGCATTCCTAGATTCGTCGTCCTGGGGGTTTTGGTCCTGGTTCGGGGGAGCTGGCTCTGCTGGGTTGATCATCAGCCCGTCAAATCCATACTCGCTCTTTCTCTCTGCGACCGACTCGAGGGGTCGCAAGCTGCGGTTGGCTTCTCCTTCATCGTTCCTGCCGAAACTCGGGCGCCGCCGGGCACTTGTCGCGTCGCCACTGCCGTCTTCACTGCTCGGACCCCCGATGCTGTCCAGGCTTGGCCTCCCTGCCGATTCCATTGACCTACGTTCTTTCTCCTTCTCCTCCTCCATTCGCTTGTATATTTCAGACGGTCGGATGAACCTGGGCGGTCCTGTCGCAGACGCTGGTGACCTCGCCGCGCTCGCTGGCGACTCTGGTCTCGAGCTCGTCCGTGGCAATCGTGCGTCGGGGTTCGTCAGGTCCGGTCTGTCCTGGCTCGTCATGCTGCTCTTCCGGGGCGGGAACGGGGACCCTGCGACCTGCGGTGGTGGTGGTTGCGCCGGCGTCTTGGCCGGTGTCTGGATGTGTAGAGCTGGCGGTCCGCTGGCGCTCCTGTTTCCTGCCGCCTGCTTCTCCAGGGCTATGCGCTCGCTCGGCCTGAGGCTGGGCGACGACCCGGCCGACCCTGAACCCGGCGTCGGTGGCCCGCTGTTGGATATTGCGCGCAGTCCCGCCGTCAGCCTGCCTGGCCTCTGAGCCTGCGGGGGCTGGTTGAAGTAATCTTGGCGCCCGCCTGCGCTGCCCGGGTCGTGGGCATCGTCGTCGTCGAGCTCGTCGTCCATTCCTCCCCAGTCGTCGCCGTCATAGTTCTGAGTCTTGGCCTCGACCCATTTCCTCGTCTTCTGCCGGTTGACGTTGACCTTGTACTGGCTTGGCTGCCCGTACGGCGTGTTTGGGGTTCTGCACGATGACGCGGGACATTAGACTTTGGCGCTTGGGGGGACACGACACGCATGGAGGCAGCGAAACGCCGGCCGGGTCGCATCTGCATCTAGTGAACTTACGCTGGGGAACGGGCGTCCATCGTGGGCTTTGGGCGTGCTTTTGCACGAGGCGGATGTCGCTTCTGGCAGGCTGCGGGTGCAGGTCTACCGATCTCTCCGCAGGGGTGTGGGCCGAGTCGCGGACGTCGTGTCACCAAAGTGGCATTGCGCGGGCGCCCTTGCCTCCAGTTTCGCTGCCACAAGTGTGGTGGAGAGGTCGAGGGAGATGCTCGGGTCGAGGGCACTGGCCGCAGCAGGCAATGAGGTGAACAAGACCAACACGAACGGCGGCGGCGCAGTTGCGGAGGGCAGTTCGATCGCGCGGAAGCAGACCACCAGTGACGAGTAGTGACGAGTCGTGGAGCCAAGGCGAGCGGCTAATATGTGGGCAGGGGGGGATATAAATAAAGCCAAGCAGATGGGTTTGTTTCTTTCGCCGGATGAGGGCTCCACGCAACGAAACGGAACTTCGGACTCGGACTGGATGGTTGTCTTTTCTTTTGGAGTTGACGATGACACAGGGTAGCAAAGCAGAAGACACGAGGTGGTGGTGGATACGACAAGAGACACGCCAGCAGCATGCAAGTCACGAGAAAAGGGCAGATCCTACGAAGGTCAGTTTGGGACTCGGCTCGCATGGAATTGGGCAATCTGGCTGATGGGCAGCCGCTGCAATGTCCCGTCCCACCCTCGTGCCTCCTCGGTCCTTTGGTGCCGGCCAAGCCACAGAGCTCACAGAGTTGCATTAATTCGTCCTTCTCACTGCCGGGAGGCCCCCCTATAACCCTTTTATCATCTAGGCGGGCATGACGACCCCACAATCGGCGCACCCATCCGGCGCATCCAAGCAGTTCAAGACGACACCATGCTGGTGGCGATCAATGGCGATTCCAATAATACACCGTCCACCCCATGTGGCCCATGCGAACCCACAGGTTTGGTAGCGTAAATACATCTATTTATCCTACATCTATCCCCAACATCCAGTGTCCATTTGCCCAGCCGGCCCAGAGCTGTCAGGACGCCACGCACACCCGCAGCCCGGCAGCCCGGCAGCTCGGGAGCATTGGAGATGGGATGACGTCCTGTCCCTTAGCATGTCTCGAGCTACCTTACCCCTGAAGAAACAAAACTTGACGTCGCGGGAAAAGCACCGTACCAGCCGCGAGTCCGTCTGAGCCCAGGCACAGGTCCAGCCCAGCTACCCACAGGCGCCCAGACGTCCCGCTAGCCACCAGCGACGATCATTCATGTCTGGTCTAGGACACCTGCTTTCCGTATACCACCCGAGCAGTGGTGGTATCACACTACAATAAACTTCGGCGCCGCAGCACCCAGCCGGACCATCGATTTCCTCTTCGGTCTGCATGGCGCCGTTCGCTTGCGTTCGCACGCGTGCGTGGCTCGGCACATGGACTGCAGCCGTTTATTATGATACGAGGTCGCACCGAGGGCTGCATGGCCCCCAGCTTCTGACAGCCGATCTTCTGCAGCCGGGGGTTGGGTGGTAGATATATAACTGACACATAACTGCAGTGCACGTTTGGCAGACGTGCAGCTGCCCGGGGTTCCCACGCTTGTCTCTTTGACAGCTATGGCCCAGAGCAGCTCAGGAATTGGTACGGCTCGCCCGGCTTCCTTGTAGCAGCAGCTTTGCCTGCTCGTTTATTGAGGGCCCCCGACGGGCCGGCGGCCTGCATCCGTGCGGCTGGTTTGGTATTTGGCTGTAGAGCACGTTTTGGAAGGTAAACTGGCATATATAGGTATATTGAACATCAAATATACCTGAACTGCAAGCTTCTACTTGAGGGCCACAGTCAATGACGCGAGCGGTTGTCACCTCAGTATTGGGTGTTCTTATATTTTTGTGTATATATCCTATGATTTTGTTAAGCCCACCCTTTCAACGCCAAACAGGCTCAGTGGGCCATAATCTTCCTATTCTATGGGCCTCCTCTAGATATGGTACAACCAAGGCTCCGGTATATGCAGAATGAGCTGACACGAGGGGATTTTGGGTAGGTGGGTGCAATGACAGGGTGCGCTCGAACCCAGAAAAAAAGGAGCCTCGGAGATAGAAAGGATTGAGTAGTGAGTCGGCCCTGTTTATGGCGAGGGGGGGGAAATTTTCTTATGATGCATTCATCATGCCTTCGTAGATCTTACATTGTCCCCTCCTATTGTGGTTGTCGCCATCTTTCCTTCTTGGTTGTGGCGTAGTTGTTGCGCTGTGTCTCTGCGCGACGAGATTTGATGAGATATGCGCTGAGAGCGTGGTCTGAAAAGTCTTTGAAGCTTCTCATGAAGGGGTCTCCAGGAGCCGGAGGATAACCTCGTACATGCCGAACATGATGGCAGCACTCGGCACCGTCCGCATGAGGTGCGGCGTCAGCCCGCCGTACAGGCCAACCAGACCCTCTTCCACCCACACGCGCTTGAAGCACTGGATCAAGCCAGTGTATTTCGGCCGCCCGTCTGCCATTGGCGCTTGCCGTAACCGCGTTCTCGCCACCTGTTCGCCATGTCAGCCATAGATCCTCCCCCTCTCTCCTCGCATCCCATTCAGGGTAGAACGAACCTCATGCGGATACGCTATCACGGCCGCGACGAGCTTTGCTCCGCCGGCCGCGCCCGCCTTGCCCGTATAGTCCACAACGTGGTCCCACCAGGACCGCTCGCGCCCGCTGGCGACGAGCCTCTCCTCGCGGTGCTTGAGCCCCTTCTTGAGGCGCTCGTACAGCACCCACTGCAGCGTCGACTCGGTGACGCCCAGGTAGCTGGCGCTCAGGCCCTTGAAGAATCCCCGCGGGCCCTCGGTGCGGAAGACCTGTCGTACACAGTCCAGGCTGTTCTTGTACTGCCTCGAGGCGGCGCCGCCTGCCTGCTCGGCCACGTTCTTGTCCAGCTGCAACCGCGTCTTGATCATCCAGATCGGGTTCGTCGCTGTCCCTGTGGCGATGCCCGCCGCGACGGCCGCGGTCAGGTGCACCCAGGGCGCCTCCTGCCCGTGGTTCAGGTACTCGGACAACAGCCGCTTGCCGTTGCCGTACACGTAGAAGTTGATTGACCTGGCGGGGATCACGCCCACCAGGTTGGGTCCCAGGCCCTTGAACAGCGCCCGCCAGCCTTCTTGTTTTGGCACCGAGGACAGGATCTGCATCGTCTCGGTAAAGTGGTACATGCCCGCGCGCACGGGGTTCATATTCGCGTGGGCTTGACGCGCGGCCCGGAGCTGTGCCTGGTAGAAGTCTGACTGGAGGCGGGTCTTGAGGACGTCGAGGGGCGCCGTGAGGGTGGCGGCTGTCATTCCACCGAGACTGTAGATTTAACATCGCTGTCAGCAGGGGCGCGGCTCTCGAGACCCTGCGATTCTAATTCTCGGGCTCGAGGTCGGCTTGGGGATTTCTCTTACGCTCCTGCTACCATGTGATGCCATGATCTTGCGAATGGTAAAGCCTTTGCCGGCTGTGCTGAGCCGACCGGACGCGCCTCTGGTATCACCTCACCCGTTTCTCTCGACTGGATAAGCGGGGAGAGGCGGTCTGCCGCCCGCTGCTCGCGTCGGCCATCGTGCCTGTCGGAGGCCATCGTGTAAGTCGCCGCCGGCGTCGCGTTTTGCGCCATCGCCACTCAGGGCTGCTGGAACCTGCGGAATCCCACCCACGGTAACGTAGTTTTTATTATTGCAGCCTGGAGCGCATTTCGTTGCAGGCTCGTGATGTTCCCCTCGCACGGTGGGTCGAAGTTTGCAGGACCAAAAAGAATAATCGACTGATGGGGAGGAAAGTCAACTCATCCATGACGAAAAATCGCCGATAAGATTGGCAACGCCTCGTCCCGCCCCAAATTTTGGGCAGGGGTGCGGTCTGCATGCTGATTACCTAATAAGCCCGGAATGATGTGCAAGTTCACCAACCTCAAGCTGCCAATAAGCAATCCAGGTCAGTTCAGCCATCAATGCGTCTCGGGAGGCCTCGAGGACATTCAATGTCAGCATTCCGGTGTTTTCTATGCAATGGTTCCCTGCCCACCCTGATACGAGACCGTTTCTTCGATCTAATCACAGTCAATAATCGCTTGCGTCCTTCAGTCCTTGCCGTGAAGTAAGAGCCTGGAAGAACGCAAGATTCGAAAAGCGGAGAGACTTGCCGGCACCAATTCGGCATACAAAAATCACCACCGAGCATGCAGTAGTCATCAATAAACTCCTCCAATTTTTGTGTTGGTCTAATTAGCCACTTTTCGAGTCCATCAATATCCTCAATCACCGTTGCACCATGCGGCAAGGTATTAATCTAATCTTGGGGGCACTGATTGAATGTCTTGAGACGGAGAGCACGCTCCATCGTCCATGCGTGTGTACTGAATCCCCTTCCAAGATCACCACCACAAATTGTGGGTGAACAACTCGTCCATAAACGCCAAACCCGCGGCGAGGGGGTCAATGGGGGGGGGAGAGAAAATAAAACGAAACGAATCAAGAAAGGGCAGATGCCACCAAACAACTCCGACCAATGTGTCTCATCATTCAAATCGGACAAGAGTCCTCCAGGTCTCAGCCTCAGCTGAGATAGGGAATGCTTTCCGAAGAAGAGATCCCATGCCATGAAACTCCAGCTGCCTTTTGCCACGGGGAGCAATTAGAGCAGATGACGAGAGATCTATTGCAGACCAACAATCCGATTAGAACGAATTCAATAGGCGCCCATCGATGACAGGCATCTTCGATCCAAGGACATTCAACAAGGGATTGAACAAGAAAGCCCTTCCATCTCGGTACATCTCTCAACAGGGACCTCCGCCAAAGGCACGCGTGAGGATGTTGGTCAGGGAACGGAACTCCAGTTCTGCCATGGTGGCCAGCGTCATGTTGTCAAAGTCCGGGCCCTGGGGGAGGTTCAGCTCCTTGAAGTAGTAGCCCCAGTACAGCTTGGTCTGAGTCCCCTCCTGCTGAATTTGAGCCTGAATGTTGGGCTGCAGGAGGCCGACGGTGCGCGTGGTCTCTTCGCGGATGATGGCGATGTACCACTGTGAACAGCTTGGTCAGCAACCCGTTTTCTGTGACAACACAGGGAGTGGAACGAGACGAATCACAACACACATACCTCAATCATATCCAGCGGAGTGCCAATCTTGGGGCATAGAGTGTAGGTGTGCCTCCACAAATCGGCATAGCGAGGCATGTTGAACTCACGCAGGCGGTGGTCGGGGATGCCAGCCACGTATGCAATATCGTCCTTCTGGAGGACGGTGAAGCCGTGACAGAGCAGGGCCGAGGTCCAGAGGCGCTTCAGCAGCTGCGGCGTCAGGTTATCCACGTTCTTCTTCTCATTGATGGACTGCTGAAGCAGACGGATCAGCTGAAGACAGGCGTGGTACACCGCGTAGCGCTGCTTGATGGTGATGCAGTCGGTCTTGTACCACGGCAGCTTGCGGAGGGTGCTAATCATGCACTCAAAGGGGCGCTGCGGGCAATCACGGGAGAAGGGAGACTGTGTGAATATGCAATCAGCTGACTGGTCAAAGCAGGAGTCATAACGGATTGTTTACTTACACGCTGAGGGACCTCGACGTGCTTCACAAGCATTGCCTGTGCATGCATTGTTAGCTTGTTCATAAACCGGACACGAGACGACTCTTACCATCTCCTCATCAGTGACGAATCCCTTGAAGCAGTTCCACGGCTCAGTGGGGTGGTCCTCCAGGATGATCGGCACAGCTCCCTCCCAGCGAACACCCTTGGCGTGAGGGAAGAGGTCCTTCATCAGGGCGGCCTGGCTGGAAAGCTCCACCTCAATCGGGCGGTCGCCGAGGCGGCTGAGGCGACCGTTCGCGATGGTCTTGTGGTGCTTCTCGACGGCGTTGGAAGCAGCCTGCATGCTCATGAACTCGACGTACGCATCATTGGTCTTGGTCGTAACGCGCTCCATAATGATGTGGACGGGTTCCTGGTTGTCGTTCAAAACCTTGGAGTTGCGTCCAAGGAAGGCGAGGATCTCGGACTTCTTGGTACCAAAGGGAATCTAACAAGTCTCGTCAGCGGGACGTCCACTCGCTCCGGCCCAAAACAAGAAATACAGGGGATTCGCAGACTCACGTTCTTCAGTTTTACGACGCCACAGTGAGGGGTAGGCTGCGCGTTGCGAGCGCTCTCAACAAAAGGGAAGTTAGCAGCATCCAGGGCTGCGTCAAGACGGGGCCGACCGTTCGCGCCGGTGTCCGTCAGCGCGTTCAACTGCTTGGAACGCATTCTGCGAATCTGCTCCACAGTGCCCTCGTGGAAGATCTTGGCAACAGACTGGAGCCCAATCGGCTGGATGGCGCTGGGCATGGCAGGGCCGTTGAACGGGTCCACCACAGAGTTGCTGGAAGAGGATGGTCCAGTCGAGGCCGTGGTGCCGCGAGGCGGGAGGGTGCCAGCGGCAGAGGCAGGCGACATTACATTGCTATGGCCCTGCTGGGAGACAGGCCTGGTAGTGGGCAGATCGAATCGAGGAGGAGGCTCGTTCGAAATGTTAGGGCGGGCTTCCACGTTGCGAGGCTCGCTCCGTCCGCGACAGGAGGGAGACGCCATGTAACGAGCCTGGGTGGCGGTGCCTCCAGGGCTGCTGTACATGGTGGGCGGCGGCGCAGGAGTCGACTGGCCGTAGGTGGTACCGCCGCCAGAGTTGCTGGGAATGCCGGCCACCTGCTGCTGTTGCATGACAGCGTTGCTCTGCTGCTGGAATGGTGTGGACTGGGTCGAGTACTGGGCAGGGCGAGCAACACTTTGTGGGAAAGTGGGGTTCGCGTTGGTCTGAGGCTGCGCGTACTGGCCACCGTGATCCAGGTGAGCCTGCAAAGTGGACATGGACATCTGCTCAAAAGCATTGGCGACAGTGGCCATGCCACCCGCCTCGTTGGCCATACCGTTGTTGGGCGGAGCGGAGATCGAAGACATACCCTGGGCGACCTGGGCGTATTGGGCACCAGAGTCTTGTCCATCCGACCCATTCATGTTGTTGAAAGGCTGAGGGCCGTTGCCGTGAGGCGCGCCGATTCCCATGTTGGCGGTGTTGGCGTGCTGCTGAGGCACGTTGCTGTCTCGAAGAACCAAGGCCTGGCTCGTGTTGTTCGCAGCGTACTGAAGACCGTTGCTGTTGGGCGGACCAAAAGTCATGCGGCTGGGGTTGATGTACGGTTGCTGTTGCTGCCGCTGCAAAAGTTGCTGCTGCGCCAGAGCTTGCTGCTGGTGCTGCAAGACTTGCTGTTGCTGCAAAAACTGTTGCTGCTGCACAAGCTGCTGTTGCAGGTGGATGTCGCCGTTGTGGCCGTTGTAAGTCACTCCACTAGCAGGGTTGAAAGCACTCTGGGCGAATTGAGGGGTCGATCCGTTGACAATGGTCATACCGTTTGTCTTGGGAAAGGTCGCCTGGGGCTGAAGCTGAGCGCTGCCAACCTGGGGTGGGAAGGTGGTGTACGCCTGGACTGCAGCGTTGGCAGTCTGACTGGGAACACTTCCAGTGAGTGGGACGAAAGTGTTCTGTCCAGGATACGGGGTGAGGGCAGCGCCGTCAAGCTGGTCACTTGCCTGAGGCTGTAATGTAGTCGCTCCCATGGCCATGTTGCTCTGACCCTGAGTGACACCCATGGCACTCTTCTGGGCATACATGGCAGGGGCCTGTTGGTAGCCAGCAGGTCGAAACTCCGCGGTAGACGGGTTCAGCTGGGGAGTGTTTCGCTGAGCCGGTGCCTCGAGCTGCTTAAGACCCATGTTGAACCTGGCACTCTGAAGGCTGGACTGAAGTCCCGCGGGCTCGCTGAGCTGAGATGCCGGGTTGATCAAGGAGGAGCGGTCCGACCAAGAAGACGGCGAGTTGGTCTCACTCTTGCTCTGGGACCGAAGCACAGCGAAAGCGGCGCCGGTGCCAAAGGTGTTGAGCGGAGCGCCGCCGTCAGATGAGTCGAGCGAATCGTTCGAGCCCTCTTGGACAGGAGGGAGCCGCTGGATGTGAGTCCGGCGACCGTGAGGCGTCTCGAGCGTCTTCACCAAGCCGCCTTTGGTCGGCGTGGTGTGGGAAGCGGACGACATTGCAATTCAGAGCTGTGGCTACTGGTTATCAGCACATCATGATCATTCCCATCAACAATTCAGGTGACAATCGTTCGGGTGGGGTGAGTGGCAGCCAGGTGTGCTAACGTGCAATATGACGGGCACCTGAGAGGAAGGTGAAAGATGAGGCACGGCCGCCGTTCTGACGGTGACTTGCTACGCCCTCGAAAGAAAGGGTTTCTGAGCCACGTCTTCACAGTCGAGCTGCAAGACTGATCGAACGGAAAGAGTTGGGGACCGGTGATTCAGGGGTACTACCTCTGCCTCAACCGGAGCTATGGGGCGTGATGAGGAAAGGGGTGTGTTGAGGGGAAACGCTGCCAACGGGATGGTGACGGCTATGGGGAAGGTGGGAAGCTGGAACGGCAGGATCGTGAGGTGACGATGAGGGATGGAACTGGTATCAGAGGGAAGGCAAAGAGGAGAAGAAAACGGTGCAAATACGTACTCGATCAAAGGCAAATGGCCAGCTCGTCCAGCTCGTCCAGCAACAGTGTGATGGCGATGGTGGAGTGGGGAGTACAACTGTTCTTTCCGAGTTGCGGATTTGAGGAAGGGTACTTTGGAAAATAAAAGCACAATCAGCATTCAGCAGAATTGGGGAAATCCCATGGCGAAGTCAAAAGTTAGCTCACCTTAAGCTGGTTGTGTCGACCTCGACGCGTCAGTACCTGGCAGGAGGTGCTGCACTGGGCCACAACTGGTGCAACTTGGGACGGAAGCAGTCTATAGGCAGGTGCAGAATGAAAGCGTGTCCTTGAAGGAAACCTTGCAAAGAAGGAAAGTAGAAAGCTCACAGGAGCAGGTGAAAGAAATGGAAGTTGAAGAAAAATCTGATCTGGGTCCTGGACTTGGGATAGATAAGTACAGTCAACTCACGATGGACAGGCCAGTGACTCGACCAAAGCAAACAGACAGTCCTATATGGTATCAAACAACACACCAGGTTCGTCAACTCCAATATGTTTCCTGGGTCCATGGTGTGCTCCAGATCTGCAATGATGCCCGCAAGTCCAATTTTCAAAATCACCCATAACATAGTGGCATGACTGAGCATCCTTTAGACATGGTGAACAAGGGCATTTAACATGAGAGCTATATCATTCTATATGCTCAAGCTGGACTCAATAAAGGGGTCTCAGGGGCCTTCCAGTGTTAAAGTGCTCATCCACCTTCTTGGTCCTCTTGTGTGAATGAACTCGGGGCGGCCATAACTAGCAGATACTGGAGTAGCACCAGCACCAGCACCAAGAACGACGCGAAGAGTGGTGTCAGTGAACCGGAAACCAAAATGGAATACTCGGAAGTGATACAGAATGTGCGAGGCTGCATTTATCCACAGGCACGGCTGAACCCCTCAGCAACTCAGCCCGCCCACTCAGCAATGTCCAACTTGATCTCATTAGCACACTCGAAACCTGGTGAACCAACCTCCTACAAGACAGCCATATAATTTCCTACAAGATCATCTGCCACTGGATGAACTCCTATAAGACAACTGACATGAGAGTGCCCATAGAATCCCCAGTATGGTCAGCCGCGCCAGTGGCCTTGCCGTGGACGTGGAAGAAACAGCATCTTGAGACAGACCACCTTGTTTGTTCAGATTTCGGACGGCATGCCGTCTGATCCTTGACGGCAAACGACTTTTTGATATTTTATTGGCTCAATTCGCTCATGAGCTTGAATCTGTCACGTCTGATTTCAATGGTCAGCCTTTGGACGGCAGCAACGAGTGGTGAGCCTGGGCCAAAATGCTGCCGAAATGCTAATTCACCAGCGCCTAGCGACCTCTCCCTTGGTGTAGCCCCCTGTTGCAGCCCCCATTTCCGAGCCATATATTATGGCTTGGCGTCACTGCAAGGGAAGAGCCATGCTCAACGAGTCGCTCCGTTTCTGAGCACTATCTACCAACCCCAAGCCACCATGGCACGTCATACCGCCCCCATCCAAATCAAGGGCAAGTCAAGCCTTAGTCGAAAGGCGTCAAGAATGACTCCGCAACGAATCGTGCTCGTGCATTCAACTGCACCAGGTTAGTCGATGTGGCGAGGAGGCTGGGCAGTCTGTCACTCACGAATAGCTTCATCTCCGAAATCTCCTTGTCAACCTCCTCCATGAATTGAATTATGAAGTCCACAAGTTTGTGCTTCAACATTTCCTCCGTGTGGAAATTCGTAATCAGGAAGGAGATGTCATATCCCTACTCAGACGGTCAGTCCCCACCTTAGTCAGGGGTGTCCGCAGCCCAGCCTGAGGGGGTGGGCGGCTGGCAGAACAGCCGTCATGATCAACGCACCTTGATTGGTTTCCGCCTCAGAATAAAGAAGGACTCGGCACGCTGTTCCAAGAACCGGGTGAACTTGTGTACCAGGATGTGCTCGATTTCGTCAGCCTGCTTGATCTTGATGCTGATGCGCACGCTGTTGATGCTAGGCTCGATGAGGACGCGCTCGTTCTCGTTTCGCGCAATGGTCAAGGGCGCCAGGAGGACCTCGGGTGATGTCCTGGCCTCGACTTCGGGGACATTGTGTCGCTCGGCGGTCTGGGATGCGAAGTTGGAAAGGCAGAGGGCGGCCGTCAGGCTGCTGCGGACGGCCTGGAGGTACGGCCTAAGGGATTGAGACTAGGAGACTCGTCAGTTGGGCAATACAAATCCAAGGGCATGGGGATCGTCCGTACCATCTTGAAGGCGCGGGGACTCTGCCAGTTGTGTTCAAGATGCCCGAGCTGGCGTGGTGAAGGTCGAGGTGGTTGTCCAGAGGAGCTGTCCCCGAATGGAGCGACGTCAACCCAGCGCGGTGTGGGGCGTCAGGAGCGGCGGGACATGCCAGCGGAATCAGGGGAAGGCTTGGAGGTACGTACCCTATTTGCTGGAGCTCGGGTATTGCCCCCCCCCCCTTCTCCCCTGTCACACCTTCCCTTGCACAGTTACGCACTAGGCTCTCTCGTGTGCCCCGCCATGTCCATTGATGACACAAGCTCCCAGCTGCCTGCCCGCCTCCCATGGTTTTGCCTCCCTGCAGCCCACGTCGACACCCATCTACCTGATTCTTCCAGAAAGTCTATACGACTGCCACTTTTTTTCCCGCCATCCCCATTGCGCATCGACCCTGCGAATGAAAGTTCCAGCCCATCAGACTCCAGACAGCAACTGACAAGATGGCGGTCAATGGTAAGCTAAGGTCCCGAGCTCCCAGCCTCCTCCGAATCACTCAAGTCGCAGTCGCAAATGCTCAAATGCCCCGATTGCACTCTTTCTATGATCGACCGCTGGGTGCTGATTTTGCCTTTCGCAGTCATTATCAAACATCAGGGCACCAAATATGATGTCGAGGTGGACCCTGCAGCAACAGGCGCAGAGTTCAAGGAGATCGTCTACAGCCTGACAGCCGTCGAGCCCGAACGACAAAAGATCCTGATCAAGGGTGGTCAGTTGAAAGATGACGCGAATATGGGCAAGCTTGGCCTGAAGAATGGCCAACAGATTATGATGATGGGCACCCCGAGTGCCGGTGGAGGAGAGCTGGCCCGGCCAAAGGAGAAGATCAAGTTCATGGAGGATATGACCGATGCCGAGAAGGCCCAGCAGGAGGGCGCTATTCCAAGCGGTCTCACCAACCTGGGCAACACGTGCTACCTCAATTCGACCCTGCAGACGCTCCGAGCGATACCCGAGCTCTCAGACTCTCTGGTCAAGTACGAGTACAAGAGCCAACCCGGTTCCAGCGCCCTCGGTGTCCTGCCGCAGTTTGATATCACAACACAGTTGAAGAATCTTGTCAAGGCGATGGGTGAGACACAGGAGTCCTTTGCGCCCTTTGCCTTCATTCAGGCCCTGCGTCAACAATACCCTCAGTTCGCCGAGAGATCTCGCACAGGGCAGGGTTATGCGCAACAGGATGCCGAGGAGGCCTGGACAAACATCCTCTCCCAGGTTCGTACGAGCCTGCAAATCAAGGGCCCGAACGATTCTGCCCCCATCTCATGGGTCGACCGCTACATGTCTCTGCAGCTCGAGTCGAAGCTCGAGTGTGACGAGCAAGAGGCCCACGAGGCGGGCGAGCAGCCTGTTGAGACCAATGACAAGCACCTGAAACTCAACTGCCATATCGATGCCGAGACGAACCACCTGCGGGACGGAATCTTGGCCGGCCTGACAGAGAAGATCGAGAAGAGGTCCGAGGCACTGGGCAGGGACGCATCTTACACTAGGTCGTCTAAGATTGCGCGATTGCCCTTGTACCTGACCGTTCAATTCGTTCGCTTCTTCTGGAGGAGAGACACGCAGAAGAAGGCCAAGATTCTCCGCAAGGTCACCTTCCCCAAGGACCTCGACATCATGGAGTTCTGCACGGACGACCTGAAGCAGAAGTTGATCCCAGTCAGGGACAGGCTCCGAGAGGTTCAAAAGGACGAGGAGGACATCACTCGCGCGCGCAAGAGGAGAAGGGCGCACCCCGCATCCGCGGACACGCCAGCCGAGCCAGCCGAGGCTGACAAGAAGGACAAGAAGGAAGGCAAGAAGCCTGCTACGGATTCCGACGGTGACACCTCGATGGAGACGTACAAGACGGACGCGGAGTGGGAGGAGGAGAAGGCATCAGCGCTCCGCGAGGCCAAGAAGGAGCTCCTGTCGCTGGTCAACCAGGACCTGGCGAAGGACGAGGGCGCGAACCAGTCTGGGCTCTACGACCTTCGGGCCGTGATTACTCATCAAGGTTCCAGCGCCGACAGCGGACACTACACGGCGTACGTCAAGAAGCCGGGCTTAAAGGATCCCAAGACGGGCAAGGTCGGCGAGGAGGACGGCAACTGGTACTGGTTCAACGACGACAGGGTCTCCGAGGTACCCGGCGACAAGATCGAGACGCTGGCCGGAGGTGGAGAGACGCACTCGGCCCTGATCTTGCTGTACAAGGCCGTCCCACTGCCCACTGTGGATGAGACTCAGTAGAGCAATCGGGGAACAGACGAGACCGGCAGTGTGGGTCGCTCGGCATCGGTCTAGGTGATGTTTGGTGCGGAGGGTCCGCGGCATGTGGGAGCACGGTTCATTCTGACTACGACGGATGACAATGGAGCATTCAACATGGAGGATCTAGTCGAGGAACGAGCGGTGCAGTGCTTGCCACCCGGCCACAAATTGGAGTCTAGAGACTGAGGAACATTGCCAGCGATAGAAACTAGAGTGGGTGCACCTCGAAGGATTAATACAAAAAAGCCGTTTCTCGCAGGATGCCGTGACCCCCCTGTCTTTTGGTTGTTGCTTTTTCGCAGTTAGTGGCAAAGTTGTGATTGGCCGAGGCGGAAGTATGCAATGGCGGCCTCGTCAGGTTTGTGGTTAATATCAGCTTGCACGGGAGGGCACGGGAGGTGGCAGCCCCCAAGGCCGCGACAGGCGGGTGACGGGTGAGGAGGGGTGACGTGCCAGCCAAGTGCGACCAAGACGTAAGATGATGTGCCTGCTGAGCTGGGTGACCCGCTGGGCTCATGTGCCAGGAAGCTTGGAAGTGTGGACGGGTTGCGTGGAGGTTGAGGCTGTGCAGCCGGTCAATGGAGGTCAGTCGGCGTTGATGACGGACCAAGCAACGGCGGCGTCGGCGGTAAGGGGGAGTTAATGCCAGGTGAAGCAGAGTCAGGAGCGACGATGACAGGAGCAGCAGCAGCAGTAGCAGCGACAGGAGAGAAGATGAACAGGGGCCCTCGAGAGGACAACCTTGGGGAGGGCTATAACAGCAACAAGACCCTACCGCCAAACCATCCGGTCTCATCCCGTCTTTGCAACTCGTCAGAAGTGTATAGCTGATGATTATAATCCCCGCACCTACTGTTTCCGAGTGCTTGGTCAAGGGCACACAAACACAAAGCCCATCTCTTCTGACCACCCCCCCTCCGATAGCCGTTCCTGCAGCTGTCAAAACACTGGCCTCAAACTGCCGGCCGTCACATTAAAACTACTGCCGTCTCTTGCTCTCGCAAACAGGAGTCCTGGCCCTAGGCTGCTTTGGTAGCTGATGGGCGAAGTGGGGGAGAGGAGACACGAGGGACAGACAGACAGTGAGACAGACAGGCAGACAGAGAGACAGACAGGCAGACATACAGACAGCGTGTACTAGGCTAGCTGCCAGCACACCCCCAGACAGGCAGCCAGCCAGCCAACACAGCATATACGCGCATTATTAGCACAGCCCAGATCAAGCGTTGTGGGTACCCGTGGACCTTGACCAGGTGGTACGTGGGTGGGTTCATCCCCCGTTGCCCGCCAAACCCCCCCTCGACCCCTCAGAGCTCTTCGAGGACCCTTGCTTGGCTTTGGTCACCCGAAAACCGAGCCAGATCCCCAATGCACCCCAGTCCAAGACCAAGACAACTGACGCGACTTCGCGGATCCCAGGCTGCCTTTTCCTCCCACCCGTGCCTGCACTGCACGCTGCACGCTGCACGCCTATTATTATTACATCGGTCCATATCGCCTAACAGCCCCCAGTCTCTGTCTATTATTATTACTGGCTGCCTGCCTGCCTGCTTGTTTGTACAGTATTATCGTGCACCACAACCCCCCCCTCCCCTTTTGATTCATTACGACGACTGCACAACAATCCAAACTGCGCCGCTTCTCGCCTCGTTCCTTCGCATCGATCCTTTTCTGTTTTCTTCTTTGTTGAGATACCCCTCTCCCAACCTCTCTTTCTTTGAGCAGCTTTCTCCCAGCTTTTCCGCCCGCTGCTTCCTCCGCCACAACCACCGTGACGAGCCCAACGATCGTCCACACCGAGGCGCGGGCATTCTGGCTGCTGCTTCTACTCGGAGCCTTGGCAGACCCCGAAACTCGACTCGAACCACAGCAGCCTTATCGCGACACTCTGCCCTCTGGGCCCACCCACCCACCACCGCCGCCCTTCCTCTTTGCCCGACGTCATAACTTAGACCGCGCCGCCACAGAGTGCGGGCCCCTCCCACGCCCAAGATGAAGTCCATGAAGGGCTTGAGCAATAAGATGCTCGGCAGCATCAAGAAGAGGACCGACTCTTCCGGCGACACTGCGAGCGCAGCAGGCAGCGATTCCGCCGTCGACCTGCAGGGCGACTCGCCCGAGGCCGTTGGCGCCAGGAGCGTGGTACGATAGACACACCACCACCACCGGCCGGCCGGCCTTCTGGGGTCCGGCCAAACGCCGATCGCTAGGGAATCTTGCGTGCTGACGCTGCTGTATAGAAAGCCTTTTGCGAGTCGAGTGGTAATTCGGTATGTTGCATATGATTGGGGCGCACTCTTGGAATTTCGAACTAGGGCAGCTTGGGTGGCCGCGCAAGTGTCGCACGACATGGCTGATGGGATATCTGCGGTATCTTCCCAAGGGCTGAGGGTCTTACTGGGCGATGCGCAAGTCGGCAGCATTGTTCCATTTACCGGGAGGGACGGGCGCAACACCTTTGCTTGCGTCCCTTTGGCCTGCCCCATCTGCCGTCGTCTCTCCGCCCGCTGTGCCCCTTGTCTGACACTGCTACTGGCGCAGAGTTGCTGACCGGGTGGGAATACAGGGCGACGATGTCATCTACTTGCCGTCCATAGTCGAGTCCGCCGAGTCATCGCCAACAGCAGCCGCCGAATGCGCGCGGACGATACGCAAGTACCTCAAGAGGGATTACTGGACTAAGCCGTCCTACCAGTACAATGCGCTCATGCTCACGAGGATCCTCGCCGACAACCCCGGGCCGACGTTTACTCGGAACCTGGATGGGAAGTTCCTGGACGTGGTCAAGGAGCTGCTGCGAAACGGGAAAGACCTTTCTGTTCGCCACATGCTCATGGAGACGCTGGATACATTCGAGCATCAGAAGGGCTGGGACGAGAACCTTGGTCCGCTCATCGAGCTGTGGAATAAGGAGAAGGAAAAGGCCTACAAGGCTTCCGGGGTATGCAACAGCACCACATGGAGTTCATGTCGGTAGAGGAGAGTTGCTAATGGTTTCCAGGGACAACCGCCGCCACCACCACGTCCGCAAAATTTCGCTATGCCTCCTCAAGACATGCACTCGCAGAACTATTTCGCGAGGAGCCACAGCAACAAGCGTCTTCCCGACCCTGTTGAGCTAGCGAACCGTCTGGAGGAGGCGCGGACGTCGGCGAAGCTGCTCTCGCAGCTGGTAGCCAACACGCCGTCTACCGAGGTCCTGGATAACGACCTGGTCAAGGAGTTTGCCGACAGGTGTCTGAGCGCGTCCAGGAGCATACAGGGCTACATGACCGCCGAGAACCCGGGCCCGGACAACGAGACCATGGAGAGCCTGATCGACGTGAACGAGGAGCTGCAGCAGGCGCTCAACAACGAGAAGCGCGCCCGGCTGAGCGCCAGGAAGGAACTGGGCGTTGGCGACCGCTCCGAGAACGTCAGCCCCGCACCCGAGGTGAACGGCTCGAACCGCCCGCCGATGCCCCAGGCGACGGGGTCTTACTCCGCCCAACAGGGGGGAGCATTCCCACCGGCCGGCGTGGGGTACGCGAGCGAATCGGCGCCGCCGGTGCCAAGGAAGCCGCTCAACAACGGCAAAGGCAAGGGGAGACAGGAGCCTGACCCGGCAGACTACGTCGCCCCGCCGCCGGGCCCGCCGCCGGGACACCCTGCGGCAGGGAACAACCACTACTCGACAACAGCCGGCCCCTCGCGCTCCGCAAACGCAACGCCGTTGGACGAGGGCCAGGATCCCTTCCGCGACCCGGAGCCCGCGGGGTACAACAGCAGCGCCAGGAGGCAGCAGGGAGGCGGGTCCTCGTCCTCAAACTCCGGGGCGCCGCAGCTGGACGAGCCGCGGCTGGCCGACNGAGCCGTTCCACCCGGGCTTCGGCGAGCCGACGCGCAGCTACCTCGGGCGGCAGGACAGCGCCATGAACAAGGTCACCATGCACGGCGCGGGCTACGGGCCGCCGGGCCAGGACGGCGACAAGGAGGTCGTAAGCCCCGTCGGCGGCGGGTACGGCGGGTCCACGTCGTCGAGCAGGCCGCGTGCCGTGTCGGACCTGAGCGATGACATCTACAACGCGCCGACCACCTCGGACTCGTACGGCGGGTCTTCGTCGGGGAAGGGGCCGGTTTATCGGTACTAAGCTGAGGGGATTGGATTCGCTTCACTGAATGACCGACTGCACATAGGTTGTTGCATGGGGGGGAGGGATGGATGAATTGTGGTTTCCACGCGATTGCCTACCTACCACCTAAATACCCAGCTTGCTCTTGTCCTTTTTCTAAACCCACACATCTATTTACACCTACCTAGGTACTTACCTGGTGGGCAAACCAACAGCATTCTTGTTTATGGTTTTTTTTTCGTCTTTGGCGAGAATGAGGAGAGGGAGACGAGGATGTATGAGTGCGCTTGCGAAATCATGGGAAATGATGGGGTTGAAACGGGAAGCATAAGGGTTGCATGGAGGAAAGAAACAGTAAAAACAAACCATACAGACAGCAGTTGTTATCATAGGGCATGAGAAGAAATACCAGCCAGAGAGAGTGATCGAGCATACCTACGTACCTACATCCCGGCCGTGGTCTTATAATCGTGACTGTCTTTTGCTCGTCCATATGTCTTTCTCTGCTCATCCTTCGTGATGTCCCCAATCCCCCGACTTCTCCCAAACACGCCGCCCCGTCTTGCTCGCTCGACCCCTTCACGAACTGTGTACTATCCGTAGTAGGTCGTCATGGCGCAGTCGCAGCCCTGCCCACACGGCAAAGACCAAACGATCTGTGTGATGCGAGGCCGAGGATGTTGCATGTCCCAGCAGATTAGAACGGCGGCACGTTTCGCTCACTCTCTTCTACAATGCCCTGCTCTTCCCCGGATTCCCCGGCTCCCTCTCATCTGTCCGTCTTCGATATATTGACCCGAGAGCCTAGACCTGATATGCCTCTGATCGGGCCGGCGCCCATTTGTTGGGCCCAAATACCCGAGCCACTGGGGCCCCCTTGACACTCGGCCAGATTGTAGATGGCTCGCAAGCTTTCCTGTGTGCGTTCGTCCATTTTGTGTGGTTCGTGTCGTCGGCAGATGGATGGGGTGTGGTCCTGATGCGCGTTGACGTGTACATGCTGCGCAGAGTTGATACGATATGGGCAACGGATAGCGGGCTGCCTCCAGTGTCTTTTTGCTTCTTCCCTTTCTTCATAAGTCTTTTTTACTTCTTCTCTTGGGTCTCGTCCCCTCCTACGATGTTGCTTCTTCCTCGGCCCCCCCCCTTCTGGTGCCCGCCTTGGCTTGCGTCGGGGGTTTATGTCCGCAGATCAGTGTCTCTCGCTTGCATCGCGGGACGAGGCGCCATCCTCGCATTCGGACCTGGCTTTTTTTTGTCTGCGACCAGGATAGGGAAACGTTGCGGTTTATCGTTTGTTTTCCTGTAGTTGTATGTAAGTGGCATTTTTGGAATTGAGGCATCCGGGAAGAAACCCCAGAGAAGCGTCTGGCATGGGTCTGTTCGAAAGTTGATGGATGAAATGTGCCTATCTATCTCGTGCTGACACACACATCACACCAAACCCCCTTGCCCAGCTGAGGTCTATATTTTCCTTTTTAAGGTATACCTACCCCCTTCTTCTCCCCACTTCCCGTCGTCAACTTCTTCCATCCACCTCGTGAGCAAAGAGGTTCTGGAAACGGAACTTCCCATGGCCCATGGGAGTGTGGGCAGGTGGTGTTGGTGCTTTGTGTGATCTGCCTGCCTTACCTCCGATCCACGTTTCTCATGCACCTACCTCGTGTCGGGCCCTGTGGGCACGCCTCCAAAAAGGACAGTTAGAAAAAGCAAGAGGTTACATGCATGTGTGGAAGTGTGAGTGGAATCCTCGACATCAGCCGATGACCACCTACTCCCTCCCTATCGACGGCGATTCTCACGGCACCGAGACGAGTGGACGGACAGACGGGCCGGCCTCTAACCACGGCAGGAGTTGCGAGTGGACGGGCGCCGAACGACTGTCGCGTTGATGCGAGAGGCCCGCCGGGAGAGCTGTCCGCGCATATGCAGACGCGGGTTGGAAATCAACGAGGAAGGTGGACGGACGGCAGGCAGTTTGTTCTTGTGGCTTCCACCTGCCCGCTTCTACCATCGTGGGGACAGGAGTCCCTGTGGCTTGCCTCAGCATTCCCCAGTAGCCCTGCATGAGATGCATGAACTCTTCTATCGGGGACAAGTTGTGGTTTCCTTTCCCCCATCCGCTCACTTGAGAGGACTGGAGGGCCTGCCAGGGGCACAGTGTTTGTTTTCTTGTCCCTCCAACACGCCTCCAGATATCCACAAAGGTGGACCATATGTGCAATCCTTGACGATGGTGTGTGTCTCGTTGCGGTTGGGTGTCTATCTTATTCCCGGGGGACATGAGAAAATTGTGCTCTCACCTGGTGGGGGAAGAGGGGGGTTGGAAGCCAGGCCTGGTCCCCCGATGCCGCGGGCTCGATGCCCTCGTCACAGATCGCCCCATATCGGAACATGTTGGCGAGGCCGGTAGAAGGGGGCGGTGAATACACAGGCAACAGACACGTCAGCACCAGCCGCCCTCCCCCCTAGGTATCCGGCAAGGAGCAATACACGCGAAATACGTGAATCTTCACCTGTTCGGTGGCGTGCCCGTCCTTCAGCTCTCACACGGACTCGCACAATATCGGGCGCCATTTCTGTTGCCCTTCCCCCCGCTGGGAGCCCCACTCCCGTGGACGTGAGGCTCCGTACACACACACGCTCCTCCATCGCAAGCTGCATCCGAATCAAGTAAGCCCGTCGTTGGCGGGTTGCGGGCGGGTAGGGTAGTGTAGGTCGGCAGCGCCGGCCGTTCGGCGCTTTTCGTGAACATGTGTTCGTCCCTCGTTCCTCTCAGCCGCGCGCGGATCGAAAATTCACACATTGGCGTTCGACACAGGTCCTCGTCGTCTTGGCCCGGCTTTGGTCCGTATGGCCCGGTGTGGTTGGGACTAAGGTACAAAGTAGTAAGGAATGAAGTACTCATGGCGTGTTTCCAAACAACAAAGGACTCTGCAGCGTGGCGTCAGCCCAGCTGGAGCCCCGGCCCCTAGAGCGGGCTTGGTATGATAGACCGGTTGGTTAGTGTTGGCGGCGCTTGAGTGGCCCGCAATGTTCAATATTTCGAGTCACTGCACCTATGCGGTGCTCCAGATAGAGGCACATAGCGTGATGGGATGCAGTCTACAGAATAAGCTTGGGACAAAGGAATAACAGGGGCCAAGGCGAAGGAAGAGCGTAAAGCACGTCTCGATTTACCCGTCGCATGTAAATCAGCTTGAAGCTTGGAAATGTGCAAGTAACCACCCCCCATCAGGACATGTTGCCCGACCTCTCGCTCGATCCGGCAGAACAGTTGAAATCTGCGCGAATCTGAGACGTAGGGTGAAGACTGGCCCCCGGAGCAGAACAGAAGGAGAAGTTGCCCAAAAACTTTAAATATAGTTCCGGCGGGGGATTGGGCGGAAGGGCCGGGGAGGTTGGTGGGCTCTCTCAGCGGCGGACGTGATCCGTTGCACCTTGACAAGTCTTGTACAAGATTGTAGACGAACTTCTTGGCAATTGGCCAAGATATGATTTAGTGAGTGCTGCTGGGAGGAGCGCGACCAACGTCGTGGTCGTCAAGACTCAAAAATTATGTGCTCCACGAGCCAGCTCTACATGTTTGTGGGCGTACACGACTGCAGCCACGGGTGCACGTAATACATGCTCTCTGCAAGTTGGCCTATGTAACCGTAAGCGAGTCAAGAAGGCTCCGCTCCTCCCGGCCTAGGAATTTGAGGACGAGGGCCATCCCTCTTGGCTTCTCAGGATATTCGTGTAGCCGGGGAGCATACCTAGAATAAGGCCTACTACTACCACATTTGGAACGTTCGGCAGGCCAAGACCTGCTGGAACCCCAGAGCCAGTTAATCAATTATACTCGCACTATCTCGCGGGTGCGCGAGTGCAACCTCGATCCAGGGCTCCACCGAGATCTGCCCCCTTGCGACTCCACACCGACGTCCGTTTGTTCTTTTCCCGTTCTGTGGGGTTGCTTTCCCTTCCCATCGGCTCGGGAGAAGGTCACAGTCCAAAAGCGAATACAGGGGATATTTTGCAAAGGGTACTCCGAGGACAAGTACGTACGTAGCCGAGAGCCAGGGCACAACAAGTCCCGGACAGGTCTCTCCGGAGGGCCAGCGCAGGACGCGTTGCTGCACCGATACATCATCATCTGCCAAACATATCTTATGCACGCGCCGCTGTTGCAAAGAAAGGGATGCGACTGGACCGGTCAGCACAAGATTCTCGTATGCAAGTCTCTGGTTGATCGACACCGAGTTCGAACAGGCACGCCAGCATGCAAGGCCGAAAGGAAAGGGGGAAAGAAACATAAAAACCAGAAAATTCCGTCTCATGTCTGTGCCCCAGGGCGGTCCAGCCCTGCAGCCCTGCAGCCGGGTGTCCTTGCCGAGCCGTGTCTGGCTGACCGAACTGGCCCAAGGTGGCTGGCTGGCTGGCGATTGGGCTGGCGTTGCTGTGCTGTTCTTGGAAGAGCTTGCGGCAACACCTGCGAAACTGTGATCACCATGGCTTTTGTCTGAGGGTGCGCGCCCCCCCCCCTCCCTTTCACGCATGTCCACCAGGAGTGAGGAATGCCACGGATGCAATGCTGGATGCAGTTCGGCGATCTTCAACATGGACCTGGGCACCTTCCAACAAGGTGAACCGAACCTTCTTGTTGACGCCATCTTCATCCCGTATGTGTTTCTATAGGTAGGTGTGCCCGTCGCGTGTCGTCCCAGGTGATCGACGGCCGAGATGTCACCCACCCACCCATTATATTCCACTACTATTCCACACCCTCCCCTCAGATGCAGGCAATTAATATCGCGGCAGTCTGGCAGCTTGATCTAGAGTGGACAGCTGCTGTATTACAGACGGGACGAAAGCTGGCCGCTGCTTTTCAGAGGCCAGCCAAATTCAAGGCCGTTGTGACTTGGGCCCCTTGCCCTCACTCTCCGGCTGGCCAGAGCCGACGGATAGTTGCATGCTCCCAGCTGCAGGCTTTCGAAGAAGCAAGGTTTGCGTAGTAGCGAGCCGGTTCCCAACCTGGACGATGGATTCTAGGCAAGTCCTCCCCCTGCATCCTTGGGATTCTTTTTTTGGTACACCTTTACGCAGGATGCACAATATCCTATACGAGAGGCGCCCCAATGAAGACTCAACGGCTAAAGCTGGTTGGATCAACGCCGAGGCTGCACGCTTCCCTGGCGGTTGTATTGGCTGGTAGGCGTGGAACACTCATTGTTATCCCACGCGTGCTAGAGGCAGGGGCAGTGTTAAAAAGCAGAAACAGGAAGAGTTCCTGCAATGCCAGTGGTGTCCACGCGGGACAAGACATCGGATGATGTCTTGGGGCTTCCTCAGTGACATGTGTGCCCAGGTGGGTTTCCGAGAAAGTGGCGGCAAGTGGATGGATGGGTAAGTAAGTGGCGGGGGTTTGTTCGGTTGGTTTTGTGAGCGAGGCCCGTCGGCAGCGGCGGCGGCGGCACCTTTTTTTTTTGGACGGAAACAAAATCGAGCCACTATATCTGGGTGCTACGGTATACCCGATCGCATATATTATGATAATTACCCGCCTGATCGTGGGTTACAACGTTCTGGCCTCCATGGGTTTGCAACCCGTGTTGATGGGCCCGAAGAGCCCACTCCGACGATGGCGTGCATGATGGCGCCGGCGCGACTGGCCAGTACCGCGGTAGACGGCGACCCGGCTCGTCCTTGTCCCTGTCGTTGCCTTGGCCCAACCCAGTAGCAAGCAAGTATGCCTTGTTAGCCTCTTCGTGTCTGTATACGCATCAAGGCAACCATCGATGATGGATGGCTTGGTAAGAAATAGCGGCCTTCCACATGCGTGTGTTTGCTAGCATATCGGGCGAGGGCAGCATGCCAGGTTGTTGGTCAAGTTATGCAGGGGTGCCACGCAAAAGTTTGACATGTTTCTCGGATAGGATAGATGCCGTGCGTGCAGCACAATCGTGGCGCCAGTACTCTGTACTTTTGCTTCTTTGTCTGATGGGGTCATTGACATGACGCATGTCGACTGACTGACTGACTGACTTCATCTTAAAAGTCCCTGCCGTGGATGATGCAAAGTCTGGTTGTCATATATCAGAAGTTGTATGTGTGGCCCGGCCCCGGTCCACATGTTTCTATTGAGAAGCTTGCCGAGTTATTGGTGTCAAGAGACTGATTTGCGTGTCGTCGGTGTGCAATATGGCGCCCGTGGTCTCATGTGGCCAAGCAATACTTTTGGCTGGATTCAGCTCCAGGATGCAGTGGAATGTGCTGCAATTGGCCCAGTGACTGCATGGAGGCCCGCAGATTGATTGTCTGCAGCATGTCATGGCCTTTGTTCAAATACGGCGAAGATGGCGAAGGGGTAGACCGCATACGTGAGGTGGTCAGTGGTACGTACGTGCGTGCCATGTAAGATGATGGCGACAAGCAGGAGCAGCGGCAGCTCGTCGGATGCCGCTGAGCTTCCAGGGTACTGTAGTAAGCGAGATGTACCCTCGGTACTCTGTGATGTGGGCAGGTACAAAGGGTACCTACCTCCTGTTGGTAGATGCGTTTCGTTCGGATCCACACGGCAATCTGCAGGCCAGGGACGGCCAGCACCCCCACAGGATTCCAGAGCCAATGCAGCTAGGACCCCTGATTGGACATGCGTTACCACTGCAGCGGAATCGCATGTGCCAGCGTCGCCTCTTTGCGGCGTGGCCACCTGGGGCGAGGTGGTATCAGGCGCCCAAAACGGTCAAGCTCCCACGGTGGGGCGGGCCCCGGCTGCACGACGGTGGAGCGGGAGCCAAAAACGCCTCTTGCTTCTTTGGGCGGACCTTGCGAAACGTCCACTTTGGCAACGCTCGTTCGACACCTCGAGAAACCTTCCCACACTGCCCACTGCCCATCACCATTTAGCCATCCGCCCGCCATCGGCAGCCGTGAGCCAGTGGACCAGTGAGTGAGAGATATACTGTGTACAATGGCTCTCACACGCACCGACACGCAGTCCAGGTGGGGAGACTGACAGCAGAGCCCAGCTGTGCCGCGAAATTAACGTGACATGATACGACATGACACGACACGAAACACATCACTGAGCACAACACCTCACCCCCAGGGCATCAGCCCAACAGAGCACGGCAGCAATCAAACAAACTGCAGATCGCCCGCGTTGGGACTGGACGAGTCGTCACGAATGGGATGAAAATCCTCCTTGCTGCTGCTGCTGCTGCTGCTGCTCTGGCGAGTCGGGTCGAGTCAACCCAACTAGACCGTGGCATTACATGACATGGCATGGCATGGCATGTCATGGAAGAACAGCAATATTTAGAATGTTCCCCAGACGGGCCAAGCAACCATGCATGCAACCACAGCAAGCGAGCATGCAGCCGGCCGCGCGGGCTGCAGCAGGGCAGGGCAGAGCAGGGCAAGGCAAAGCAAAGCACGCCCGCAACAACCACTTTGTCGTCTCGACCACATCCATCGGACGACGTTCAAGCTTCTCTGTTGGGTCTAACTCGACCGTCCGCGGCAGGACAAGCATTGGCCGGCCCATCTGATGTTGTCTGCTGTCCACCTCCCTGTGCTGCTCCGCGATTGGGTCGTTATCCGCACCAGACCATCCGCCCCGTGTCTCCTCGCGGCCGCCCCACGGCTGCTTTGGCGGCGTTTCTCGTGTGCGCGCTGCTTCACCTCGTCCCATCTCTTCCCTGGCCCTGCCATACTGATGTGCCCATCACCCACGAACAGCCTGTCCTGTCCAACCCTGCGACTGCACTGGGCTGAGACTCGGCGGGCAGGCAAAACAAAGACTGGCAGACAGGAACTGGCCTCGCCTGGACTGGACTGGAACGGAATAGACTGGGCGTGGAAACCTGAACTGCTAACTGCTCCTACTGAGCAGAGCAGCATAACCCTTCTTCTTGGGGCATGGGTTCAGGCTGACGCTACCGCCGCCTATTCTCAAACAACCGCTCCTTCTTCCTCTTCTACGAATCGCTTCTCTTCCCGTCCAGCGTCAATGTTCTAGCTTCCAAACCTTGGCTTCTAGCTCCTTTTTCCTCGTCGCCGCGGGCCCTGTCTGGTCCACAACCCACAATCCAGAATCCGTGCGTGCCACGTTTCTCCATTCCAAGACGGGCTGGTAGTCTAGTGTAGCATCCAGGCTCTTTATAGCCTTACCGCCACTTACTCACGTACTTTTGTCTCGCATTCTCTCTGGTCCACCATCCACTCACTCGCTCGTTCTTTTGACGGCCACCCCCTCCTTCGACGCATGCACCTTCTCGGTGGAAGCCACCTCGCTTGCGTCGACGCCCGCATATCCACCCACCGGCACACGGCACGATAACATTCGGCCGTGGCTGTCTCTCCTCCGGTTCGTCTCAGTCTTGTACTTTACCCGGGCCGGGTCCCAGTCCAGCTCCCCCAGGTCGAGCGAGGTACGGAAACACGCACAGTACAGCGCGCGACAGGACATGGTGCGTCGATCTTAGTCTACAAGCCGAGCCAGCAATCCTGCCGGCGTCTCGTCTCCGCCGCCCGCCGCACGCAACAAGGCACAGTCCCAGCGCGAGGGACCCATCAGAGGGCCCCAGCTTCGTGAGATCGTCGACCCGGGCCTCGCTGTGCCCGCGCCCCCCTCTTTGATCTCGGTCGTCTTCCTCGCGTGCATTGCGGCCGTGTCACGCTACTCGCAGATTAGCACTGCAGCTCTCTGCCGCAACCGGTGGTTCGTTTACATCGACCATCGCCGGTCCTTGATGTCACCTCCGCTCCCATTCCCCAGTCGCCCCATCTTCGTTACTTTCTCCAAAAAGAGGATAGCCTCCTTTTCCCACGCCGACCCTCAACACCCAACCCGGGCCAAGATCTGACCCTTCCTCCCCTGCAGCCCATCCATCCTTTGCTGTTACCAACCGGAAATACCCACATATCCACCCAACCTCACTTCTGGGTCACCCACCCCTGTCCGTATCAATTGTTGGATCCCATGGAAACATCTTCTAGAATTAAAATTTCCCATCCCGCCTGCTTCGTGTGAGATCTTCTCCACGAGGCACCTCTACCTCATGTCCATGCCTTCTACACTCCTTTCTTTCCCCAGAGACCTGGCTGAATGCGCTCGCCAGCGGAGGAAGCGAATGGCCTCATATGCCCACGGCGCATGCCAGACATGTTACCACTCGCAACAGCAGCAGCAGCATCAGCATCAGCCTAGGTGGTCTCTGAACGACCTCAGTACTGAGCTCCTCGCCTTGATATTCGAACAGGTCAGTGACAGTCTCTTCTGGCACGCTGGCGGCCTTTCAAGTGATACCTTCGTGGTGACGGCCTATTTGCTGGTCACTGATATACTGACTTGGGTCTGGCAGCTCCGGGATATCGACACCCAATATGTCTCGACCGCTCGGCTTCTCTGCCAACGGTTCAACCAGATAGCCATACCTATCGCCTACAAGACCTTGGTCTTGACGGAGCGGATAGTAGCCCAGGATGCAGGGCTACATTTCCCCCAAGCTCTTGAGCACATTAGTGCCCACACGAACCACGTTATTGCCAGGAGCGACCTGGACCCGGCTGGTATAAAACGAATCCTTGAAAGGATACGGAGACTCTGCTCCGTAAGGTAAGTGTGCTCTCGCAAGCAGTCGGCAACTCTGTGGATCCAGATCATAGACCCGGACGTATTGACCAACCTACTCAAATCAGATGGCGATACGTAGACAGAGAGGTCCGCTCGGGCCGGTTCTGGCTGCCATCCGATATACTCAACGCAGAGCAGACCCGTTACAACCGCACCAAGCTTTACGTCGAGGAGCTGCCGCTTCGGGACTTCGAGGGCGAGATGCGCAACACCTACCTCCGCGCCATCCCCATCAACCTCCTGGTATCCCTGAAGATGGCGCACCCTGCGCCGCCGCTCGTCACCCGGCTCAACTCGCTCAAGCACCTCCTCCTCTCGGCGCGGCAGCTGGAGACGCTCCACTTCGAAGACCGGGGTCAGGGCACGCAGTTCGACTTCGCCCCCCACGAGCGGCTCCCGCCGTTGCGCGAGCTGACCCTCCGCTCCTACGACTGGCGGCACAGCGCGGACGAGGTCGCCCGGCACTGGGACTTCTCGCGCATCACCTCGCTGGAGCTCATCTCGGTGCCCGTGTTCAACTTCCTCAACTCGGTCAGCTTTCACGAGCTGGCCAACCTGCAGACGCTGCACTGCGAGGACTTCAGCGCGCACCTGCCGGACCTGCGCATCGAGGCGACCCGGCGGCTCAACCTCCTGGTCCGGTCCTACATCCGCGCCCTGTCGACCCTGCAGATCACGGTGCACACGTACCACTTCCCCGTGGACGCCCTACTATCCCACGCTCGCACGCTGACGACCCTGCGCCTCCGCGACCACACGGGCTTCGGCGAGGAGGACCGCCGCTGCCCGACGGTGTACCACGAGGACCTGGCCATGCTCGCGGCGCACATGCGCCAGGTGCAGGTGCTCGAGCTGGACATGGACGTGGTGCACACGGACCCGCCGCAGTTCCTGCGCGCCGTGTGCGCGTTCCCCGCGCTGCACACCCTCACGCTGCACGTGCAGACCGTCCTGCACCCCTTCGAGGTCGTGCACCCTGGCGCGGACCGCGACCGTGACGCGAGCATGCGCACGCTGCATTTCCTCGTGCGGCACAAGATGGGAGGCGTGCCGTGGCGTTCGATTACTATTAATGTCGGCGGGTGGAAGAAGGTCATGGTGCGCCGGCTCAGCGAGCCCTGGCGGAGGCAGAACGAGCGGGGCGTCTTTGCCGAGCGGTGTTTTGTGCTTGAGCGCAATGCTGGGACGGGCGAGATGAGCGTCCGCGAGGAGGTTGCTGTTGAGGCTAGTCGGCAGGCTACGCCTGAGGAGGAGGATGAGGAGGACGAGGAGGACGAGGAGGATGAAGAATTGTCCTCCGACGATGATTGAAGAAGGACTTTACTTAATAAAGATGGAAGAAAGAACAGGACTCCATTCATGGTTACAGACTGTCCATGGGAGGGTACATTGCATTGCTCACTAGCATGACCGAATCGGATTTAGAAGAGATGGGGGGATCAGAAGCATATTGAAGCAGATTTACACCACTGTTTCGAGGAGGGCCGTGGAGAACGTGGACTAGGCAAGTGGAGGAGCATCATTCTTACGGTGCGCGCAACCGGATAAGCGCAACACATCACCATATCATCATAGTCAACATTAAGCATGGGCGTTTCCCAGCGAGGGCGGATTCCTTTACTGGGTTCATGACTATCATTTGGTCGTTCGTACATGGGCATATGGTAGCAAATAGAAGATACAACTGGCATTTCTACCAACACCAGACTCCATTCTACCTTGACATCCTTTCCAGTCTCTTAGTTGATCATAAGGCCCGTCTCTCCTCATGCGTCGTATTCCTCCGTCCTTTTCGGCTCATTGATGCTGTTCACGCCTCCAACCCTGCCCCGTCCATAATATCCGATGCCCTTCTCCCGAAGGCGATTCGCCTCGTGTGACCCTCCCAGAGCCCCTTCAAAAAGGAGCCGGAGACTTGATGTAACGAGGGACAGCCAATTGTTGCCGCGTGATCTGTGGCATTGTTTTTATGTGACATAGGTAGCACCTGCGGAAATCCTAGAGCCACAAACTCCATCATCCTGGAGGGAATGAATTCGAATTGAGAAGCCCTATGGTATGGAGACTTCCATCGCTGGATAACTGATTATATCTCGCGTAACAGAGAACTTGCCGCACTAATGGTGATTTTCGGTCATCTTCGCCCAGGTCAAGGGCCAGTCAGTGCAAGGGGCACATCAAAGCAGAGAATCTTGGGAGGGAGATACATATGATAAGCCTCTGTACTCATCAGGGCGGCACGGGCTGTCTGCTCTTCACGAGCAATAGGAACAACCGTTGCAGTCAGAGGGCCACCGCCCAACATATTTGGACGCAAGCTGCTGGCAAGGCCCAGGTCGGACGTGTGAACAGCCGGGTGCTACAACTGTCGTGGACGCCTGGCAGGAGACACTTACGCAACAACCCAGTCCACGGGGTGGTGAGATCATCAACACACTGTCTCTGAATATTCGCACCCATGTGCCCGCGCGCATCATGGGCACATTCGGGGCTATCAACCTCAGATCCTGCGATTAGCCCATGTGGCCTGGGCTCGGAGCGTTCGTTCCCTTGAATCCGTCGTGTCCACTCAATCGCCCTTGTAGCTTTCGGAGCGGGCATTTTAAAGGACCCAAATGGGTTGGGAAGTCACGAAGCACTGCGTCCGTGGGGCAATCAGATTGAGAATTGTGCGTTATGGACACGCATATGCATGTGTGTGGGCGAAAAAGCTCGTCTTCCTCGCCCATGGCCATGACGCGGGAGTTGTGAGCATATCAGTCTGAGCCCATACCACAGGATATGTCACAGGCCCTTCCAGCATTGGGTGGTTTCGTTTCTAATCCCCCAGACATATCAAATGTATGTGACGCCTTCATGCAGTGGTAAGCGCTCAAGACTCAGCGTTTGAATGAAACACAATGCCAATAACAGTGCAGAGATAATATATTACGCCTACGGGCACATGGCCTCAGCCTTGTGCCGCACTCAATAGCAGGGAAACAAGAAATCTCCGTCGGCGAGGGGCCCAAGGAGGGAATGAAGCCCATTTTGGCACGTGCATTATACATAAATCACCAGGAATATTGCTCCACAGTACCGGTGCCATCTTACATCGGCCTCTCGATCTAGGAGTAACAGCTTTTCAAATCCGTCTGCCGAGCAGCAAGACATCTTCTTCCGGCTTGGGGCAGTTGTTCATAGTCAAGGCTGGCGTTCTCACATTAGATACTACTAGCCGGAGATTAACGCGGACATTTTATGATAAAAGTGGTGGAAAATCAGATTTGAAACCAGACCCGAGGTTAGAACAACCTTTCCATAGTCCTCGTGAGGAATTTACATTTCAACCGCCAAGCATTTGCATTGTTACTCAATCCACAGTCATGGGTTGACGATACCTGAAATTCGATTCTGCTTCAGCTACAAGGCATGCGTGGCCGAGAAGAGAACCCTGGGCTATGGCATCTTCGATTCTTACTTAACTCAATCATATTTCATCTACTGTTTTCTCCTATGTCAGAGTCCGGCAGAGCACTGGCAAAACAATGCCTGTCCGTAGCCCATTACGTTACCACGGAGGGTTCGACGCCCTCCCTGCGACGCCATGTCCAACCTTCCGAGTACGACTTCCCAGGTCGTAGAACTTTCTATTACGTAAAGGGGGAAAAGATCCGAAAAGCAACATTGCCGCAGTCGCTCTCTAGACATCACCGGGGCACAGCGAACGAAACGCGACCCGTACACAGATGGCCCACATTCCCATCTTTGCACATCCGATTTGCTGCCCAGATGTAGCATGGGCGACATCACCTCATGCAGGAGGTGCTCCATTTCCCCAACCGCGCGCGCCCCCATATATCCTAATTCGTCGGGCTCGCGGAACGGAGTATCTCGCGAGCGCCTACCTGGGCGCCCAAGGGGCCTCCAGCAGTATGGTTTCGGACATAGTGACGAGGGCCAGTCCTCGTCCAGGCTAACGACTGCAAGTACATGAAAACTAAGTTCGTCACGCTACGCGTATTTGCAGACGAGGCTCGTCCAATTCGTTTTCATTTGCGTATCAGTGACATCGCTTGGACTGGCACCGCGGGTAGTTAAGAGGTTACTGTCCAGATGTCCCGGATCCACGGTACATAAGCCACTGTTCTGCGAGGATTTCGGTAAAGGTTCCGCGTAACTTGCTACATTTCGGCTTCTTAGATCATTTGAACAACCCGTTCTAGCAAGATTTGAGCACAGCTGGGTTGTGGGAACAGCATAGGCATCGCTGTCTCTAAAAGGTATTTGTGAGGTCCTTTGTGCGCATGGGCAGCGAGACGGAAGAGTATGACACCTAAGTACAGAAGCAGCGAGGTTAACGAAGGATTGATGTTGTAATGTCCGACATGGACACAGATTGCCGACAAACATCCATCAAATAGACCTGCCTCGGTCATGTTCCGTCTGCCAGCAGGTTCGTCGTGTGTGTATCTGGTCTGGTTCCGTTTCTATTCCGTATACAGCCGTAGCCATACGCAGGCGTGTGTGTATGCCGTGGATTTTTTGCTTCGCTCTCTCCTATGCGCAGTCTCTAAAACACAGCCATTCTCACATTCACACAGGTGGTCATCCATATTCGAGGTCATTGACATAGTCTCATACATTCTGACCGTAAAAGCACAACACCTTCAAAATATATTCCATGTGATACACTGGATTCTGTCTAGCTCACTGCTCGCCAGCATATGTTCTATCATTCTGGAGGAAGCGATTCTGAATATCTCATATCTACAAGTCTTCTTAATTAGGTTATCCGTGGTAAGGACATACTGTAAGAGCTTTCCCTAAAGGAAGTTATTTTATGAAACCTTGTTCAATACTAGTAGCAGGTCATTGAGATTGTCCAATGTCTTGGGAAATTACACCTTCGCACGATTTGCAATGTGAAGCTCCGAGGATAGATAGATACTATAGTCGTATATAAGACACCCAAGCGAATCTCGTCTATCATCACATGATAGGTGCAGTCAATCCTTCAAGAAACGAGTACTCCAATCCACGGGCAATATCCCGCTGCCGAGAACGGAAACGTAAAACCACATGACCGCACAAGATTCGAAAGCGTTTGGACATCTGCTCCTCTGTTTTACATCTGCACTTTTCTTTTCATCAAATACGTGCCTTCATGAGATCAACCAGTTTATAGCCAACACGTAAAGGGCCCTCGAAAGTCACATGCAGATCAGACAGGGTAGAAGTGATTGAGAACTCTCGATATCGTGACAATGCACAATCAATAGGATTCTATTCTATATTGTCGAATGTAACGAGGAGGCACTATGGCTTGAATGAGAGAGTATAAGCTGCGAAATCATGCATAAGTGCCTCGAGGCTTAGGTACACGATACTCACAACTCCAGAGCCTACGCGGTGCAGTTGCACATGGGATGTCACAAGGGCATCAAAAAACAAATTTACAGTACATCGAACGAATACATCAGTTTCCCCAAGACTATAGAAGCCGCTCTGTATAGCCTTGATCGCCCCGGCGGCGCAATCATCGCCCAAACCTAGAATTAACCTTACCCGCGATAGCCGCATCCAAACATAATACGGACACGGACACACAAAAACGTCCAGCGTACGTAGAAGGGACCGTAAATCAAAATGACCAGTCCTCACGGACCGTCGCCGTCATCGACATAACAGCAAGAAAAAAAAATATTTCAAACTCACCGCCATCTGACCGACCCTCCAAAACACCAGAGACACCCGGGGCGTGCATCTCCTCGCAGTGGCTCTCCTCTCACTAGTGAGCCTGCATCGCTTGCCGCCGCGGCCGTCCACGGTTCACCGTACATACACACACATACATACGCGCACACTTGTATACCCCGTACTCCGTGCCAACCGAGCGCCATCGGCGTTTAAAAGTCCATTTAAGGTACCTATCCACAGGGGTGTAGTGACACCCACGCAGCCGAGACACTGTGCGGGCCATGTGCCTGCCAGCCTGCCTCCCAGCAAGAATGTGTGGACAAGGGTTTGCCCACACCCCACATCCGCATGGTGCTTGCATCATCGGCCCGGTGCGAATGTATCACGCGAGACGACGAAAGGGCCAAAAAGGAAAGTAGGTAGGAAAATTAAGAAAAATGAAGAAAAAAAAGAGGGCGGGCTCAACAGGAGTGTCGCAGGGGGGCGTGGGGGGTGGGTTAGCATGGCGAGGGAGGGAGGGCCAGGCCCGCACCGCCCACGTGAGGACGGGCAGATCTACCGCACGCACATTCTCCCAAACCCGCAACAAACCTGGCCTGCCTGCACAGTACATATGCGCGCATCCCACGCCCCCAGGCCAATGTCAAGGTCGAGATCCGAGAAAGACATACACACACGGGGCAGCAGCAGGGCAGAGAGAGGGGGAGAAGGTGAAATTTCTTTCTGACTCGTCACTCCGATCGGTCAGTCGGTCCTCCCAGCCCCTCTGGCCCGCCTCTCCCCACCTCTTGTTCAACGTGGCTCCTTCGTCTTCCTCCTCCTCGTGCCTCGTGCGCCCAGCCGCTTCCCACCTCCCTCCATCCCAAAAAGCCCACCCTTGTCCCGAGACAAGCGACGATACGGCTTGCCC